>CM037877.1:302367187-302414462 GCA_021292165.1 Shinisaurus crocodilurus
CATTTCATATCACACAGTTATTAATAAATTCAGCTTGCATTTTGCAAGCACGGCTATGTGTTCTTGGCTTCCACTGCAAATTTCCACAAGGCTAGTCCTCGGTAAGGAGCAATGGAAGTTCCACAGCCCGGGGGAAGGAGAAAGTATGTTTTATTATCCACCATTTTGAGAGTGGGATGCAAATCTGCCATTTTTTCTAGATTTTCTTGTAAGCTGTGTATCTTCAGCTATGCCTGTACCAAGTTTTATAGCAGGGGAGCGCCAAGGACAAGCGAGAAGCATAGCCATCCACTGACTTCAGACAACATGATAACCCACACTCAGGGGTTGAGTATGGGTTGAGTGTGGGTTGTCGTTGAACCATGGATTGTTGATGAGACATGGATTATCGTGTTGTCTGAACTCAGCCGTGATAATAAACCATGGCTTGTTAACCATGAACAGCCCATGAGCAGAACCCATGGTTTGTTGTTGGGTTGTGAACTGTGGGTTGTGCATGGTTAACAAGCCATGGTTTGTTATTGTGGCTGGGTTCAGACAACATGATAATCCATGTTTCAACAACAACCCACGTTTCAGTGACAATCCACACTCAACCCTTGAATGTGGGTTATCGTGTTGTCTGAACCCAGCCAAAGAGTCCACGGCAGACAATCCTTAAGCTGTTCCTTGTTTATCACAGTTACTATTATGGTATTGATACAGACATGCTGCTCTTGAGCATGTGTTGACTCTATGACTATGGCTATTGACTATCTGGCAGAAAACACCGTCCCAGACTTCCATGTGACTCCACAAATCAGACTCTCGAGTCCCTGGGGACAGCAGGAGACAGATCCATTGCAAAAGTAATTGTTCCTGCGCAAGGTCTTTGACCTGGAGCTCTCTGAGCAACAGGTTCCCTCTCCAGGGGTAGCTGGCAGTCCTAGCTGTGCACACCCCATGACAGTTGCTCAACCCATACGTCTGTAAATAAAATGAGTTTTAAACAGCCTCCAAAAGCCTTGTTCATCTAGATCTGTCTGCAAATCGGGGTAGTTTTACACACCGTAGCTGTGCACAAGTGGCCTCTTAAAATCCTCCACTGAATTTGTGGGTAGAGAAATTGGGGGGAACATTTCACTGAATTTCCACAGGGGGAGAAGAACCGTTTTTTCGGAGGTGGGGCTCACCATTGGCAGTGGCTGTAGCAGCAGCACAGCGTCTTTCTTTTCCCCTGAGGATTTCTGTTTTTTGAGCTGCCACCGCAGGTGGCAACAGCAGCAACTGTGTTGGCAGCCTGGCTCCCATTTCGCATCCTCCACAATGCCCCACATACCTACTATCATTTCAGGGCATTGTGCAGGGAGGGAGGGAGGTGAGAAGTGAGCACTACCAAAAAAAAGAAAAAAGGGGGGGGAGGTAGAGAATGTTTTGGAGAAAACTCTGCCAAGTGGGCCTTCTGTTAAGAAAAAGAAATGTCTTAGAACTTTCCTCAGTAAAATATGTCTTCTCAGAGTTTTTTGGCTCAGCTCTAGTTGTTATTTTTCAGGGTCCATCATCATCCCCAGGGTCTCCCAAACATTAATTTTTTAAGGGGTGATTGTAGATACATCTATCTTGTCTCTAATGCAGATACTTCTAATACTGCTCCTTCCCCACAAGTCTTGTAGCAGGTGTGTGTGTCTGTGTGGGGTGTGTGTGGACAGTGTTGTGTCTAGCTCTGGGAAGAGGTGGAGTTGGTGCTGTCCCCCGATTTCCTGAAAGTTTTCTTCCCCTCTGTTTTCCTGCCTCATCCTCAGGGCACTTTTGAATTTCTTTTGGTGGTACCTATTTTTGAGCTTACCTTATCATTGTGAGGTGCCGCAAGGTGCTTGTGGATGTGTGTTTTTCTTTCTCTTCCACATCTCTCCCTCACTGTGCAGCCTAACTGGTTGCCTGCACTCCCTGATCTGAAAAAGCCCCATGGAGAAGGAGTTAGGTACCTCATGATGTTTTCCCCTGGGCTTTAACTGAAGCTTGGGAAGCCCGGGAGGCTGCAGACAGCTGGGGAGATGATTGCAAAATGAAATACGGGTCACACTCCTCGGCCACCTCATAGGTAAGGTGAACACAAGAACCCCGCCCATGAGGTTTCCCCCCTAGATTTTCTTCTTCTTTGGACATTTTATTAACAGCATTTCCCCCCCCCCCTTTTCTATCAAATCAAATGTGAATGGTTGGGGGAAATGTTGAAGATCTTTCCCGCATTCCCCCCCGCAACTGTTCGCATTCAATTTGATAGGGAAAAAAATTGCTTTCAAAAAAATGTCCAAAGGAAAAGAAAATCTAGTGGGGGAAACCTCACGGGCAGGGTTCTTGTGTTCACCTTGCCTATGAGGTGGCCAAGGAGTGTGTGTGCGTGTGTTCCCGAGCCAAACCCAAAATTGATCCGATCAAATTTGCTGATCACATAATGCATTTCCTCATGGTCAGCTTTCCAGGTGGCTGACTGGGAAAGTGATAAGAGTTGGCAGGTAATAGAAGTCTTTCTATAAATAATGACGTGCATGTGCTAATATGGTGGGGTGGTAAATTGTTTTTAGCGGTCGTGTTTTTATTAACTTGTTTTAGAGATATTTTTAAAATTGGTTTTAAAAATTTCATAATGTTTTTATTGTTTATATTTTTAACTGTGTTTTACTGTTTGTTTTTAATTATTGTTGTACACCGCCCAGAGAGCTTCGGCTATTGGGCGGTATAGAAAATGAATGAATGACTAAATAAAATAAATAAATAAATAAATATAAATTATTACACGTTGATTGAGAATTATTGGGTTTTGTGTTTACACAATCTTAAACCCACGTCTACAGTTGTGTCTCTTATCTGTATTCCATTTCAATCTTTTAGATGGTTCGCATAAAATCCAGAGGGATGAAAATGTTTCCTACCACAGTTTGGCACAGTCCTTGCTTTCCCCTGGAAGCCCTATACATTGGTTAATATTTTTCTGGATGCCCCTGTGGCTGCTTATTAGTGTATCATATGTTCAGTCTTGCCCACTGGAAAATCTGTTCTGCCTTCCATTGGATGCTGGCTGATTGAAAGAGCAGCTGTTATGGAGGTCGCTCTCCTTAGTCTAGCAACGTTGAATGCTGTATTTTGCAGTTTTTCCTCTTCATTTAAGAAGCAGTTGATCTGGTATGCAAAGCTCTGGTCTGTCACTAGGTGTCACAGTTTGCTATTTCTAAGGGCTAATGCTAGTTTCTGATTGGGAAAACATGCGCACAAAACATGTTCGTATCCAGAGAAGATGTTTGTCCAGGAGTAAAATGTATGGATATCCATTCCCAAAACAAGGGAATCCATCACTCTCTGTGCAGTAACTGCGAAAGAAAATTGTGGTATGCTCCATACTACTGGCGAAGGAAGTCCAAATACAGTAATACCTTGGATTGCAAGTAACTTGGTCTGAGAGCGTTTTGCAAGACAAGCAAATTTTTTAAATAAATGTTGACTTGATAAACACAAGTTACACAGGGATGTAACCGCTTGCCTCGAGTGGGTGTAGCAGGCCGAAATCGGCCCCGCTCACGCCCGCCAGAGACTCGCTTTGATATAAGAGTGTTTTGGATTACAAGCACGGTTCCGGAACAAATTATGCTTCCAATCCAAGGTATTACTGTATGCCACTCTAAACCCCTCGGAGGAAAAGTGAGTTGCACATGAACAAATACACGGCGAGAAAACTGGATGTTACAGACCTGTCCGCCAGTGGAACGGAAACTGCTGGTGGAATGGATTTCCCCTGCTCCCTGCAGCAGCAGCACCCCAACTTGCTCCAGAGGTTAGGGGACTCTGGAGCAGATTTGGGTGTCATGCAAGAGGGCGCAGAGGGAGGAGAGCAAGAGAAAGTCCCATTACACAAGTGGATGTTCGCTTGCGCCATGTTGGATTTATCCCTCTGTTGTTCCCCAGTCAACCCCCCCCAAGTCTTACACAAAAATCAATAATTCTCAATAAAACTGTAATAATTTATATTAATACCTGTGCTTCATTGTTTATAGAAAGCCTTGTATTACCTGCCAAGTATGATCACTTTCTGAGTCGGCCACCTGGAAAGGTGACAGAGAGGAAATGCAATATGTGATCAACAAATCTGATCAGATCAATTTTGAGTTTTGTTACCTATATTTGCTGTAGAAGAAAATTGGAGGTCTATTTTGTTTTGTTAATTGTTAATTGTTATATGTTTGATATTATGTGTTTGTTTCATATAGAAATAAAATTTAAAAGTAAAAAAAAAAGAAAAAAAGATGGCTCCTGTTGTGCTAATGCCCTGCTTGCTCTTTTAATTGGCTACCCAGGAAGCATTCAGCTTCATGGGCAGCATCCTCTGGCTACCCTTGGTTGGATCTCATCTGAAGATATGAGGCTGCTTTATATCAGGCCAGACTATATTTGTCCATCTAGCCCAGTTGTGTCTGCTCTGACTGGCAGCTTTCCAGGGTCTCAGGCAGACCCATCCACTACTAATTGATCCTTTTAACTGGAGATGCCAGGGATTGAACCTGGGACCATCTGCACACAGAGCATGTGCTCTGCTACTGAGCTACAGCCTCTCCATCTGACCTCTTTCTGCCCCCCATGACCTTGGAGAGTTGTACATGGGATGGCTGAGGCTGTGTGGACAGCTACATAACTGGGGCAGAGCTTTGGCAGCACATGGGCACCACTGTCCCATGTATGCTTGTCTTTCTCAAGACCACTGTAAGTGCTTCAGCAGTGCTCACCCCAAGAGAGCGGGCTTTGTCGGTTTTAGATTTCACTGGGTTGATTACTACATGCGACAGTAGCAGGTGTCATGACCCCAGGCCATCAGATCTTTCAGTAGGCAGCAGAGGACACTGATAAAGATAAGGATCTGACTGCTTCCTCAGGGGAAAGACAATCAGTACCTTACTCAGGGCCCTCCTGGCCACAGGATACAGCCTTGCCACCATCCTCTGATTCAGAGTAGGAGTCCCTGGCAGAACCTCCATCTCGCCAGCCTCACACAAGTCTAAGGCTACAAGATCAGGTGAGGGCCCTCTAGCAGTCCAGTCATGTCCTCTTAGGGGGTGCAGAGCTAACCACACTACCGGTCTTGTTAGCTTACATAAGGCTGCAGTTGACTTGGCTGGCTCTTTAGTTCCCTGCTGAGACAACATCCTCCTATAGTTGTCTTCGTAGGAGAGAGCTTCAGCCAGGAGGGCTTACTTGGCGCTATCCAAGGCCCTGTTTTCATCTACCCTCTACATAAGAGGGCTTCTCCCTTGACTTTGCCTGCCAATGACCTGACTTTGCCTATCTTGACCGAAACTCCCCAAGCAGCTGGACAGACTAGGGCAGTGTTCTCCAACCTTGGGTCCACAGATGTTTTTGGCCTGCAACTCCCAGCATGCCCCAGCCAGCTATGCTGGCTGGGGCATGCTAGGAGTTGTAGGCCAAAAACATCTGGGGGCCCAAGGTTGGAGAACACTGCCCTAGGGTGTGTAAGGAGGTTCATCCTGACTGGTGGCAGCCTATCGGAAGTTACGTATTTTCCTGGGGAACCCATGTAAAGAAAGGGTCCACCAGGAAGAAGTGATTCTCCTTCCTGGTCTCATAACACTCAGCCTTCATCCTTGTGGATATACCAGGATGGCATACAGGAGTATGATTAAAATCAGACCCAACACCGTAAAAACATGAAAACAACAGTGCCACAATCAAACAAGAGGCAGCAACTGGAAAGATAAATCTTATCACCCAGTTAAAAATGCCGGGCTATTTTAGCCCCACCATTTGCTCTCAGAGAATATCAGGGATCGTGGCTCATCATAGTCCTTCCTGCTCTCTTTCCACCAAACCCTTCACCACTTCTCTAGATAACCCAGGAGTCCCCCTACTCCCACCCGATTTTGCCTCCCACCAGGTTCGTTTGTTTTTAATGAGTTCGGATCGATCCCCTGTGATGCAGTTTGCTTCTTGCGGCGGCCAGACGTCTCCATCTGAAGTCCAAAGCTGTTCACTGCAGTGGAACATTCGTGTTTCATAATTAGCACTACCCTTATGACAGGGGGAGAGGGTTTCTGGCTTTGTAAAGCAGCCTTCCCCAGCCGAAGACTCTCCACCTCCAGATGTGCTGGGGATTGTGGGAGGTGTAGTCCAGCACGTCTGGAGGGCACTAGATTGGGGAAGGATAATGTAAAGGCGTGCACTCACCAGACATAAGGAGGGGACCATTGTGGAGAAGCTCATATATTCACCTTTTCTACACTCACCCCTGCCTTGTGCCTTCTGCCAGGCTGTCCCTTATTCCTGTAGCCGACCATACTCCTTTCTCTATTAGTCTTGTTTTTTTCCTGGCAGGGCTCCTGTGCATTTAACAACAGCATGATAAGCAGAAATTCAGGAAGTTGTCGTTGTCGTCGTCATCATCATCATCATCATCATCATCATCATCATCATCATGCAGGGCAGTGATAGAAAGCTTCACCTGCTGAATTTTTGCTTCCCAGAGAGTTGTTAACCACACAGGAGCGCTGCCAGATAAAAAGTGGGCACTGCTGCTGTTATTCTCTGTCCATCCAGCAATCTCTTTCCCTTGCTTCAACTCCCTCTTTAATTTTCACTTTGTCTGCCCCTGTATCCATGCACTATTGTCAGGAAAGTCCCTGAGTTTAGCGGCATGATCAAAGTCAGATGGAACTTGTAACAAATCCATTAAGAGCATGATTTGGAGTTTTTTGTGGCTGTGCAACATGCAATCGTTTAAATCATGTACAACCTAGTGAAGCCCTGCCTATCTTGTGGGGCTTACTCAAAGAACAAGCAAGAACGTCCAATGTGGAGTGGCGGGACACAGAACCACCTCTGTGCCCGGCCCTGCTGATGTAGAATTGTCCCTGTCTCCCAAACTCCAGCACTTTGAACTCATCGCAATGAACCGGGAGTGAGCAAAAGGCGTATTTGATACCACCTTTTCACATGATGCAAATGGGTATGGGCCACTACGGACTACCTCTGCGTGCCGGCGAGTGTAATCGGCCCGGCCATGATTGCCCTGGATGAGAACTCCTTGCCAACAGGCCAGTGATAAACGGGCTGGCCCGCCGGTGATTGGAGCCAGGAGTTCACATGTGAGTCTGACTTCTCCAACCTGTGACCACTACATGCTTAGGCCCTCTCTCTATAGGGCGATCTGGAATAGTAAATTCCATTGGTAGAACACTGCCGTTTGCCAGCCCCTGAGGTACTGGCATAACTATAACAGGGGAACCCGTAGGCAGGCGTGATTGGCTCATGCCACGACGCTGATGCTGGGGGTGTAGGATTTATGTAATGCAAAGGCCGTGCTGCCATTGTGTGAGTGTAGCCTGAAATGATGGCAACTGAACCCCCAAACCCCAGCATGTGTGGTGTTGTGGGTTAGGCCAGGTGGCGAAAACGAACGGACCCCGTAACTCACCGACTGCAGTCTGCGTGCACTAAACCAAGGCAGGGCTGGTGCAAGGCAGTTTGGTGCCCTAGGCAAGATCAGATCTTTAGCGCCCCCCCCTTCCCACTTGAGCCCTGTATTTTTTTTTCAAGGTGTTTCTGGTGCCCCCTTTAGCCCTGCGCCCTAGGCAGCTGCCTAGTTGGCCTAATGGTAGCACCGGCCCTGAACCAAGGCGAATACATCAGCGTGGCTACAGATCCCGTGTCAGCAGCAGCAGCAGCAGGGACCTGTCTACATGACTGAAGGCCTTGTTGCAAGGATGGAGGAGTTGCCCTGGTGTTTGACCAAGTTGTTCACGTGCAACTTGAACTGGCCGATGTGAACATATTATGCCAGTGCTTTCTCATCTGCACTGGCTGCCCGTCTGTTTCCAGGCCCGATTCAAAGTGCTGGTACTTACATTCAAAGCCCTAAATGTCTTGCGGCCAGGGTATCTGAAGGGTCGTCTCCTCCGATGTGTACCTGCCCGGACATGCCCGGGAGGCGGCGCAGCAGTGCGAGGCGCCGGCCGAGCGAGCAGCCGCGCTGCACCTCGCCGCGCCTCCACGGGGCTCCCTGCAGGAGCCTCCCGGGTGGCCACAAGCAAAACATGCCTTTCCCTCCCTCCTTCGCGCACTCTCTCTCTCTAGCCCGGCGCTGGGAGGCTCATGGTGCTGCCGCCGCCATGCTGCTGCTTTCTCTTCACTTCCTTTGCTAGCGGTTGGCTCCACTACCCATCTGGTGGTTCAAGAGAATCAGCAGCGACAGCGGCATCCCAAACTCCTTCCTCCGAGGCGAGGCGGAACGAATCGTTTGAGTTGCCATTATTTCTTATGGGGAAATTTGCTTTGATATACGAGTGTTTTGGATTACAAGCATGGTTCCGGAACGAATTATACTCGCAATCCAAGGTATTACTGTACGTGGTTTGGGCCACATTACACACTTCCAATAATCTCAAATTCATAGTCAGGCTGGCGATAGATGTAAAAGGTATTCTTGTCTTCTCAAATCAAAGAGGTCAGAAAAGTGCTAGAAACGGGGGATGAGTTTGTTTGGCACACACTTTTAAACAGCAAACCAACATAATTTGCACTTCCCAGATTAATATGTGATTACGCACTTCTGAATTTGGCACTGCTGTTCTCAGCTCAAAAACTGTGTACAAAAATGCCTATATTAGGGAAAGTGGCAAGCAAAATACATATGTTAGGAGAAATTGTGTATGAAAATAAATGAAAATGTGCAATTAAAAAAAACCAATTCTCACAGTGCTATGGAAATTAGACAGGGCAGATTTATGACTGAATACCTGTGAAACTGACATGGATCACCAAAAAAATTGATCTGTCTATTCCTAGAGAAGACACAGACAGAGATGTATTTCTCAAAGGAGAAATGGGGCATAGGATTGTTACTCTCGCCTCTGTCTAGTGCTTCGTGCAGAAATGTTCAGTAACCTTTGAACACTTTTTAAAGGGGAGGGAATCAGCATGATTAGAGATGCAGTCTTCAGCAGAATGGTGAATTTTAAAAGGGAGAGAAAAACACTGAAAACACCATGATGGATCTGCTCCTAATAGACTCTTGGTGTGAATTTAACACAGGCATGCAGGATTAGATTGTCCTTGGCACCAAACATATGCTCAGATAGATTGCATTCTGGTGCCCAGCAGCTGGTTCCAAGTAACCACAAATCCCACAATAAGCACAATCTGTGTCTTGGACCATACCCCTCAGCATGCCATATTGCACATGCATGGCAAGCAACCCATAACATATACTTGGAGACTAAACCCCTTGCTGCTACGGTAACCAAGTGTGGCATCGAGAACAAGGGATGAGATCAAGGAATAGTTTGAGTCCAACTTCACGGATGAGTGATGAGCAACAGATTTGGTTTGGTAGTTAGGAGAGCATGTACTTATGGATTGACCATGATTATTTATTTATTTATTTATTATTATTTATTATTTACATTTATTTATCGCCCATCTGGCCGGCAACCGGCCACCCTGGGCGATGTACATAGGATAAAAACAAGATAAAATACATTTAAAACAGTATAAATTTTTTAAAATCTTAACCCACCCCATATTCCCGCCTGAACAGCCAGGTTTTTAATGAGCGGCGGAAGCTCAGCAGAGAGGGGGCATGGCGGAGATCACTCGGGAGAGAGTTCCACAGTACGGGGGCCACCACAGAAAAGGCCCTCTTCCTCATCCCCACCAGTCTAGCTGCTCTGGCTGAAGGGACAAGGAGAAGGCCGTCTGTGGCAGATCTTGTTGAGCGGCCTACTTGGTGTTGCTGGAGACGCTCCTTGAGATAGACTGGACCGGAGCCGTATAGGGTTTTAAAGGTCAAAACCAACACCTTGAATTCGGCTCGGCAAGCAACTGGTAGCCAGTGCAGCTCCTTGAGCACTGGCATGATGTGATCCCGCCGGTGGTTGCCTTTAACCAGGCGAGCTGCCGCGTTCTGTACCAGCTGTAGCTTCCGAACTGTCTTCAAGGGTAACCCCACGTAGAGCGCATCACAATAGTCTAGGCGAGAGGAGATTAAGAAATTAACAATGCACTGAAAGCAGACTTGCAGCTTGACATCTCCTCACTTGAAAAAAAGTGTGAGGAGACAGGCACCATGGAGATCTATGTGGACTAGAGGCATCAAAGGTTGGAAGGATTTCCACTGTGCTCTACAGTACATTAAAGGTGCAATCCTATGGCTGGGGCATGCTGGGAATTGTAGGCCCTTTTTTCTGTCTAAACTTGCATAGGATTGCATAGGATTGCACCCTAAAAGTATTATGTATTTGGTAATGAAAATGTGTGAAGCTCTGCTTTAGGTGCCAAAGTATCTTGGGATGGCCCTGATAGAAACTCTGCTGCAGTCATCTTCACTCTTTTGCAAAGTGCCGCTTTGGCTCCAGGCCTTGCTGCTGGGGCCACTCCCTGAGCAAGTCCGGCATTACTCTCTCTCGCCCACACATTCAGTTCCCCCCCCCACCTCCAGTGGCTGGGCAGTCCACCACGGGAGTTAGCCAATTACGTTGCGCTTTGTCTCTTGGGCTCCTTCACCACCACAGCTAATTGGCCGATTGCTCCTGCATTCTCCTCTTTCCCCCCTCTCCAGCCACCTTACAGTTGGCGGGCAGCGGGGCTCCCGACTCCCCACCCCCGTAAGCCTCCTCTGGTAGCCCAGATCACAGCAGCCGGCCCTCAGCTAAACAACAAGGCAAAGCCAGGGAGTCCCCGCAGAAAGTGAGCAGCTACTGCAAAAAGAGAGCGAGTGAGGTGAAAGAGGGAGGCAAAGAGCCGCCTCGAGGGGTTCAGGAGCCGCCAGTGGCCCGTGCAGAACCCTGCTCTACCGAACGCACTGTGCTCTGACCACCAATTCAAGGCACGCCACTTAAGGGCATCCACCACATGTATAGCCTCTTTGCTGATCCCCCCCCCCATCTGATATTTAATGGATCTGCAGATGGCTATTTAAGCAGTATTGACAATGAGCAAACAAAACCACCGGAGGTAACGCTGCTTTGGTGCTGTGCCGCGGCAGATCAAACACTGCCTGAGGAGTTGGGCGAAAGTAAATGTGTTGTGGCTGGTTTGGATTGCCGCAAAAATGTGCATTTGGGTAAAATAGACATCTTTCTTTCAGAATCTACCCATGATCTTTCCAAGAAGTTCCCAAAATTGGCAAAGGTGGCCGAACTTGTTTATTCATAAAGGGAAGACGAATCAGGAGAAATCTGGCGTAAAAAGGAATTCACCAGGAGCTGTCTGGGTGGACTGAATATTCAGGAAGACTACAAGGCTTTTCAGTTAAAATCTATTAGAGCTTCTCCACACAAGGCATTTATTGTGCGCTCGTGACCCCCCAGTCACAGAAGTTTGCGGGCCTTTTCATGATGTCATCATCCTCCAGGGCCTCTCCTGTATTTTCCAGCCATTTTCTCAGCTTTATTTTAAAGCACGGAAAGTCAGCAATTAAATTTCAAACAGCAACAAACCGGAATGAAAGCTGTGTGTAAAGTCGTATTTCTGCTATACAGCAGCTATACCACAGCGCCACCTTGTGTTTGGTTAAGAGAATACAGGCAGTCCTCGGGTTACAAACGCGATCCGTTTGTAAGTCTGTCTTTAAGTCCAATGTGTACGTAAGCCAGAACAGAAGCCGCACACAATGTTTTCAAAGTGTTGCCGTGTTGCAAAGTATAGTGCAGTGTTCTCCAACCTTGGGTCCCCAGATGTTTTTGACCTACAACTCCCAGCATACCCCAGCCAGCTATGCTGGCTGGGGCATGCTGGGAGTTGTAGGCCAAAAACATCTGGGGACCCAAGGTTGGAGAACACTGCAGTAGGCAGCATAGCTGGCTGGGGCATGCTGGGAGTTGTAGGCCAAAAACATCTGGGGACCCAAGGTTGGAGAACACTGCAGTAGGCAGCATAGCTGGCTGGGGCATGCTGGGAGTTGTAGGCCAAAAACATCTGGGGACCCAAGGTTGGAGAACACTGCAGTAGGCAGCATAGCTGGCTGGGGCATGCTGGGAGTTGTAGGCCAAAAACATCTGGGGACCCAAGGTTGGAGAACACTGGCCTACGGAAAGTGCTTGCGTCAGACATTGTGGCCTCCACCCATACTCTCCCTCCAAATCTCATTTCATCATCGCCCCCCTCCTCCCATCATTCCCTGCTCCTATTGCTATCACCGCTAGCAGCCATGGCAGAGGGAGATGAGATGGGAAGTGGGGCCATTCCAGTAGGCCCTGCTGAAAGACCACTTTCTTTTTTCCTCCTTCCTCCTCCCTCCTCCCCCCCCTTTCCCCCTTTTGTGTTGCATCTAAAGGGGATGCCATTTTTTCCTTTGCCTCGGGAAGCAAAATGTCTTGGCTGGTCCTAGCGAGCATCAGGGGGCAAGAATCGGAAGTATTTACTGGGACTGAGGAGCCTGGTTTGGGGAGGAAAACCGTATCACTTTAGAATTGGGGATCAAGAGGAGGGGCGATTTGTCCCTGGATTTTGGGAGCACCTCCACACAAAGGACCCCTTGGGAATCACCCAAAATCTGGCAGAATTCTACCCTGTTTGTGATTATTCTCCCTCCCCCATCCCAAATTGTACAAGGAGCCCCCCCCCCTGCCGAACCTCTGGAGAGGCTTTTCAGGGATGAAGGTGGCTGTAGGGGGGAGAAGGGATCTTTCCTTCTGTGAATGTCCTTAACTTCTGTTAGGATCCAAGCCAAAATCATTGTGGAGAAAAAGCGTCAGAGTTTCCTGCACCACACACACACACACACACACACACACACCTCCTCACGTGTAAGCAAGCATAATCCCAGCTGGGGGCTGGGAAATGCAAAATGTACATAGTTTCTCTGATGGCTCCTGAGCTGACCGGTGCCACAGCTATTTGCATGCAAATGCGGCAAAGAGCCACCCCTCCCCTGCCTGGCCCAGATGAAGTTCATCCTGATTGGCTAAAGACACCTGGGCTACTGAAAGGGGGGGAGAAGAATCTATACTGCTGGCTGCTGTGGCTTTTGGGTGTGGTTGTTGTCTGCACGCTTCACGCGGAGGAGGGCTTTTGCTAAGGCAAACCCTGAGAAGACCAACCCCCAGACAAAGGGTGTGCCTGGGTATTTATATAGTAAAGAACTAGTTTTGTTGTTTTATAGCTCTACTTGTATATACCAAAGTGTCTCCCCACCTTTCTCCCTCTACCCTCATTCCCCACCTTTTATTGTAATCTGTTTACCTTAAATAAACTGCCCTGGTTTTACCCCACACAGTGTGTGTGGTTCCTCTGTGGTTCAGTGCTAAATGCAGTGTATAGACCCAGGGCAAGGCCCTGAGAGAATCAAGTCAAGACGGCAGAGCTAAGGCTGGCAGTTTTGCACCTTTGATCTCTGGTCTTGAGTAAAGGACTGGTTGGCAGTCCTTCACAGTCATCTTTAACCATTTGCACACTATAGTTCAATTATTTAAGGAGTGGCTTCCTATTACTAATGTTTGAACATTTCGATTCCGAATCACAGTGTATTGTAAAATCTATCCAAATATTGAATGTATTTTGCTTCTTTCTCAGTATTGTGAAAGGAACATAAAATCAGATTACTTAGAATGGTACTCCCTTCTCCATTCTCTATTATGCGATTCAAATGGGACCTGCAACAAAATGCTGCAGCATGGTCTGCTCCTTGTTCAGAATTCCAGCCACCTCCTCCGTTCCATTCTCCCACCTGCCCAGTTTTCCATATTTTCCCCAACAGTTAGTCAGCAGTTTTTGACCATTGAGCATGCTCAGTCCTCATTGGGCTATTTTGGGATTCTCCCCCCCCCAGTTCCCCCCCCCCCGTGTGTGTCTGTGTGTGTGTGTGTGTCTGTGCGTGCGTGCAAACCTTGGGGTTAGTGTGTGTGTGTGTGTGTGTGTATCTAATCTATCTATCTATCTATCTATCTATCTATCTGCAAACCTTGGGGTTCCCCTGAGTCTGCTGATACTTTCCTCTTGTGTGTTGGTGGTGCCGTTTTGGCTACATAAAGACTGGCACTTTAAGCCTGCACATTGAATGGTTTCCATCCCAATTGGGCCTTCTATCTAGGAACTTTGTAACTTCAAGGACTGGCACCTGGGTTTGCTTGTTTTCCTCTTCCCTCCCCTTCCCGTTTCTCCTTTTGAGTCATGTCTTTTAGATCATAAGCCTGAGGGCAAAGGCTATCTTGTCTTGTGTCTTTGCTGCTCTGCAAGGCGTACCAGGAGTCTTTTTGGCTGAGGAGCGGGGTAGACATGCAGCGAATAAAGAAATACATATTTGTTGGAAAGTGACCGTTGAGAGATACATGGAGGGAGAGAGTCAGAGAGAGCTAAGAAGAATGTCTGGGAGGAACAGCGGCACCTTCTCACCAACAACTGGGGGCATATCTACGTACATTACACTGTATATCGTCAAGTTAGCAGAACGGTACTGCTATATTCACGCTCCGCAGTCACTCCTCACAGGACACACTCCTGTTAAATGTACTGCAGTCATCCTGGTTTGCCACCCCACACCTAAATAGCGGTAGAACTGGGCGTTGCCTGGCTTGAACAGTTGTTGTTGTTGTTATTATTATTATTATTATTATTATTATTATTATTATTTTGCTTCGTCGTCTCTGCGCAGGTTCGAACGAGCGCAGGAGCGATCTTTAAAAGAAGAAAGGAAATAAGCTCTTCTGGCCCCTAACAAAGAAGGAGGAGAAGGATGCTGCCGCCGCCGCCGCCACCACCACCCTCCCACAGGGCCGGGTGTGTGTGTGAAGCCAGCAGGATCAGCGTGCCACGCTGCACCCCTCCCCTCCACCCAAATGAAATTTCCCAAAGAAGTGTTCCTCCCGTTCTGAGTTTCCCAAGCACAAGGCTCCTGTTAAATCAATGTGATACACCTGGGAGTAAGGGCATTGGAGAGAATGTGATTTATTTCTGAGCAGGCATGCCTTCGGGCTAATTTACAGCTCCCTGCTCTTCGGGCAATGGGGGTGTGTGAACGCAGCTGTTTAAAAAAACGGGGGGGGGAAGCCTCCAACTCCTGTCCTCTCCCAAACTCCATGGGAGTTATCCTGGGGGTACTGCCTATCACACGCAGGGGAAACGGCCATTTCAGAAGAAGGTTTTTTTTTGTTGTTGTTTCTGGTCCGCTGCTTATTATGCGGAGGTACGCATGTGTGAAGGAATTGTTTTAAAACAACAACACCGACACACAGTTCCCTGAAGCAGCCTGCTTGGAGGTACTCAGGAATGTTTACCACAAAAAATTAAATAAAATTAAGAAGCTCCTGGGGAAGAGGGCAAACTGCCGCACAACAACAAATGGCAGACACCTCTCTTCCCCACCAGACGCACTGTTAGAATATGGAGTTCACATATTCAGGTTTTGCCTTCGGGCAAGGAGGTTACAGAACCAACAGGCCTGATCAAGGTCAGGACTGAGCAAAGTTTCACCTTTGGCCCAGTAAGGGAACGGTACAGTTTTTTGTATCCAGGAGATCTGGAGCAAGGGTCGTGCTAAATTGTGTGCAGCTGGGGTGACATCATGCCTTGATGCAGCTGGCATTACCTCATATTTAGCATGTGACTGTACATTAATGTATATAAGGTGTGTAAAGTCTTTGTGTTCTTGTTGGGAGAAAAGGAGTATAGGTGAATTAGTGAGTATTGGAAGAGAGCATTCTGTAAGATAAGAGATTGTTTGTGTGTCATGACTGTAACTGTTATGTCTGACATACTATTCTCTTTGCACTTTTGTATCATATCACTCTGTAATCTGTTCATGTTTTTACAAGTCATAGTTTTAATAAACCTCTGTGTTTAAAAGAAACTGACTTGTCGTTTTGCTTTTTCGCCTACTGGCCTAGCACACGTTTTTCTCACACTACCCTAACTTCACAGCACGATTCTGCAGCCACTGGGACAAAGTTGCTTAGCTTTGTTTTTCCACCCAGCGGTTCAGTTTTCCAACAGGTTATGGGCCCAGCTGTGGCACATGGGTATTGAGATACGTGGAGTTTTGTTTTTGGCTAAGGTCCAGTGAGGTTTTTTGTTTGGGTGCTGAGAAGTTTTGATCGCTGCAAAGTTCCTGGCTAGGGTTTTGTATCGCAGGTCCTTCTCTAGCTGCAAACCCTGCAAAGCTGGAAGAACAGACGGCTGAGGAGGTGAAATCCGAGCCGGAGTCACAGAGTGATCCTCTGGAGACAGAGGAGGGAAGAATTCCAGAACCAGCTCCCCCTGTGCAGCCCGTGGACGGCGATCCGATGGCGGTGATGCAACAGTATCCGGGAGTGGTGGTGGACAAGCTGACGGGTGAGAATTACCTGGCTTGGGAATTCAAAACCAGAATGCTTCTGATGCGGGAGGATTTATGGGACATTGCAGTTGTCGATCCCCCGTACGACCCAACCCCTGAAGAGAGCAGACGGATGCAGAGAGCTCATGCGATGATTGTGCTGTCTCTGTCAGATTCACAACTCTTGCATGTCAGGTCTCTGGAGAATGCCGCCGACTGCTGGACTCTCAGGAGAATACATATTCGGGACTCTGCAAGTTCTAAAATCCTGTTGGCACGGCAACTGTACAGGAAGCAGTTGCTGCCCGGGGAGAAAGTTTCTGACCATTTGCAAGTGATACAGGAGCTACTGATAAAGCTTGCTGAGCGGGGTCAGAAATATGAAGAGATCCACCAAGTCCAGATTGTTCTGTCATCCCTGGATGAAAGCTGGGACTTGCTGGTGAATAGTGTTGCTTCGCTTCCAGAGGATGATTTAACCATGGATTATCTAGCTGGCCGGCTCCTGGAAGAAGAGGAGAGGAGAAAAGCGAAACAGCAGGAGAAGCAGACGACAGCTCCCTCCATCCGAAGGAATTCGTGCCGAGGAGGGGTGAGAGTGTCGGGTTACAGCGCAGAGAAACCGAGAAATGCCGGAGAGGACACGGAGGCAGCTTTGAGCGTCAGACAGTGCTTCAGATGCGGGAAGCCAGGGCACTTCAAGAAGCAATGTAAAGCGAGCTTACAGAAGGGCGGTCCACAGAGGAAGAAACATCAGGAAGATGGACTATGTAGTAACTCTGTGTCTGCCACTGTAAGGGTAAATGTAAGTCAGCCTACATCAAGGTGGATTCTTGATAGTGGGAGTTCAAAGACCATTTCTAACTCGTCTTTGCCGTTTGTGTCATTTAACAAAGTGTCTAAGGAAAGCAGTAGTCATACTGTCACGTTGGCAGATGGGAGCACGTGTCCTATTGTGGGTGAGGGGAAGTGTAAAGTACCCTATCTAGAAACAGAAATGGAGAATGTTCTGTGTGTCCCCAATTTAGACTATAGCCTATTGTCTGTGTCTTGTCTTACCAGTGTTGGGTATGAGGTGGTATTCACAAAAGCTGGCTGTGAAATACTCAAAGGTGGGAAGCTTGCTGCAAAAGCCTTCCTGGTAAATGGGCTATACGTGTTGTCTCCACACATTGCCATGATTAACAATACACCTTTACACGATGGTTGTTTACACACATTTCATAGGAAATTAGGGCATTCCGGATTTAATGTAATTCAGAAGACTGCTGAGTCTTGTACTGGTGTTACGTTGAAAGGGTGCAAAAAGTATCTAAACTGTGCAGTGTGCAAACAAGCGAAATCTAGGGTGCAACCAATAAGCAGAAAGTCAAACAGGCAAGCAAATGAAGTGTTTGAGTTGGTGCATTCAGATGTGTGTGGCCCCTTCAAACCCAGTGAAGGTGGTGCAAGATATGTGGTACTGATAATGGATGAATATTCAAAGTTCACATGGGTGTATCTGGTAAAGCAAAAAGCTCAGTGTTTTTCTGTTTTTCGTGACTGGGTGGCGTATGCAGAACGACAGTTTAACACAAAAGTACGTACTCTACAAACAGACCGGGGTGGGGAGTACTTGAGCGGGGAGTTTCAGAAGTTCATGAAACACAATGGTATAGTGTAGTATAACCCCTGGCAACCAGTCTTGATTTAAATATGAATTCTCTAACTTCATATTTACTTGCTAACTCCCATTCCCCATGGGAAAATGGCACGGCTGAGAGAAAATTTAGGACTCTTCAACAAATTATGAGATGTTTGTTAACCGACGCTGGTCTGAGTACAAACTTGCATTTTTGGGGTGAAGCAATCCTGGCAGCCAACTACTTGTGCAATAGAACCTGGTCTATGGTGATTGATAATATACCGTATACAAAGCTATTTAACATGGCTCCGGAGCTTGGCCACCTTCGAGTCTGGGGTAGTTTTGCATACGTGCATATTCCGAAATCATTGAGAAGGAAGGGAGAACAAAGATCACAAAGGTTGCGATTTGTGGGATATGCGGGAACTGGGAAATCCTGGAGGTTTTCACAAGGGAATGCCAGGGTGGTGATTTCTCAGAACGCAGATTTTGTTGAGGAAGGATGGCAACGTGTACATGCAAATCCAGAAGTTTTAATTCCTTTAGATGTCTCTGAGCCAGCCAAGCCGCAGCAGCTGGCGAGAGAGGAGGGTCAAAGAAGCCCAGGGAATTAAAAACAGTCTGTGCAAGCCGATTCAAGTGGGGAAGAGGAAGCCGAGGCAGGCAGTACTGAGAATGAGATTCGCAGATCTCAAAGGAGTACAAAAGGTATTCCACCCCAGAGGTTTGTGATAGGCAGTGCCAGAGTTTGCAATGTAACATATATTGAGCCAGAAAACCTAGAACAAATAAACAATTTGCCAAATGCAGAAAAACAACGGTGGTTGGAGGCAATGAAAAGTGAAATGGAATCATTCAAACAGAACAATGTATATTCAGAGGTGGTTGCACCAGTAGGGGTGAAAATAACTGGCAGCAGGTGGATATTCAAACGGAAGGTGTCTATTTCGGGAGAATTCATATTTAAATCAAGACTGGTTGCCAGGGGTTTTTCGCAAAGAAGGGGTGAAAGTTATGATGAGACATTCTCACCTACTGCAAAAGCAGAAACAGTAAGGCTGGTACTGTCATTGGCTGCGAAAAGGCATTTACTGGTGCATCATTTAGATTTCACGACAGCATATCTAAATGCTCCTCTGGAGGAGGAAATATACATGGAGCCAGCTCCAGGGTTTGAATGTAAGCAGGGAAAGGTCTGGTATCTAAACAAAGCGGTTTATGGGTTGAAGCAGTCAGCCAGAGCCTGGAATATTTGTCTCAACGAAACATTGGTGCAATATGGTTTCAAACGTGGGATAGCTGACCCGTGTCTGTATACTAAGGGTTCAGGAAACAACTACATGGTGTTAATCACGTTCGTTGACGATATTTTGTGTGCTGGGTCAAGCAGCAGCCAGATATCAGCATTTGCACAGCAATTAGGACAGAAATTCAAAATAAAATCTCTGGGTGAAGTCTCACAGTATCTAGGTGTACACGTGGTCAGGACAAAGGAGTCTATTTGTCTAAACCAAAAACACAAGGTGATAGCATTACTAGACAAGTATGGTATGCTAGAGTGTGCACCGGTACTGACACCTATGACCACAGATTTTGTAAAGTCCATAACTGCAACGGACAAAGTATTTCATGAGGTGGAAAGATATCAATCCCTGGTTGGCAGTTTGCTATATCTGGCGCAGTGGTCACGGCCAGATATAGCAGCCAGTGTGGGAGTTTTGTGTCGGTTCACAGCACAACCCACTGTTCCTGCATGGAATGCAGCAAAGAGAGTACTACGGTATCTCAAGGGCACTCTAGACATTTGTTTAAGTTTACCGGTACAGGGTTCAGAAAACTTACAAGTATGGGTGGACTCTGACTGGGGAAATTGTGTATTGTCCCGGAAATCAGTCAGTGGCATGGTAATGCAATTAGGTAACACCATAGTAAACTGGGTATCAAAGAAACAAACAAGTGTAGCCACATCCAGTTGTCAGGCAGAAATGGCAGCAGTGTTTCTCTGGCATGTGGGGAGACAACTTGGTTTCTTCAACTATTCAAAGATATGGGTATCAGTCAACAACTACCGGTGGAGGTCTTTTGTGACAGTACAGCATGCATATCTTTGGCGAACACAGAAAATTTGAAAGCCCAGACTAAACACATAGCGGTAAAGTTTTGCAATGTTAGGGACCACATTCAAACTGGTGTAATTAAACTGGTGTACTGCCCATCAGAGGGGAATTTGGCAGATGTAATGACAAAGGCTCTGCCCAAGCCCAAATTCCAAGAAACAATTGCAAGGTTTGGTATGTTGTTCTAATGAAATATGTTTAGTGAAATACAATAAAGCTTCTAGCCACTCAGGCAAGGAGGGGTGTTAGAATATGGAGTTCACATATTCAGGTTTTGCCTTCGGGCAAGGAGGTTACAGAACCAACAGGCCTGATCAAGGTCAGGACTGAGCAAAGTTTCACCTTTGGCCCAGTAAGGGAACGGTACAGTTTTTTGTATCCAGGAGATCTGGAGCAAGGGTCGTGCTAAATTGTGTGCAGCTGGGGTGACATCATGCCTTGATGCAGCTGGCATTACCTCATATTTAGCATGTGACTGTACATTAATGTATATAAGGTGTGTAAAGTCTTTGTGTTCTTGTTGGGAGAAAAGGAGTATAGGTGAATTAGTGAGTATTGGAAGAGAGCATTCTGTAAGATAAGAGATTGTTTGTGTGTCATGACTGTAACTGTTATGTCTGACATACTATTCTCTTTGCACTTTTGTATCATATCACTCTGTAATCTGTTCATGTTTTTACAAGTCATAGTTTTAGTAAACCTCTGTGTTTAAAAGAAACTGACTTGTCGTTTTGCTTTTTCGCCTACTGGCCTAGCACACGTTTTTCTCACACTACCCTAACTTCACAGCATGATTCTGCAGCCACTGGGACAAAGTTGCTTAGCTTTGTTTTTCCACCCAGCGGTTCAGTTTTCCAACACGCACGTGATGCCGCATTTTCCCCGCCCCTCAAAAACTATTGGCTAACTCCAGTGATGACACTTTTGTGGCCACACCTTGGATGGGCAACTGCAGCGCAAGTTTAGCACACACTGGCTGCGTACTGTGACAGTGAACTGCAATAACGGGGGGGGGACCCCCCCGCCCGTGATAAACCTAGCCTGGGAAATTCCAGAAGAAACTAAGAATGATTACGCAGGACTAGCGCGACTGGCACTGAAAAGTGTGTGTGTTGTGTGCCCTGCAAGTCACGGCAGCGATACAGTACTGTAATAAACCTTAGGTGTGGATCTCCGGCCTGGGTCTGTCCCTTCCTTCCTTCCTTCCTTCCTTCCTTCCTTCCTTCCTGCCACTCTGGAGAAAGTTATGTCTGACCTTCCAAAAGAAAGAAGATACTGCAACAACATCTTTGCTAGCAACAACAATACGGGGAAATATTCTTTGTTACTTCGATTATCTGCAGAATGTACAGTTGCCAGGAGTTGCCAATGGGAAGAGTTTTCTTACATCCTGAATTCCAGCCCACTGAACTTGCAGCACACGTATTTCTAGAGTTTCGCTGCCATTTTACATGCTCTTTGGCACCTTGGCTCCAAAAGGTTCCAATTTGCCTGGAGCGGAAAGCTAAGCCCAAGGATTGGCTGCACGGGGGAAATCTGAACTCCACGAGAAGCCGTAATTCAGAAGGTGACATTCGGAGGGGTTTTACAGCATTGAGGAGCGGAGGTAGTGAAATTGAAAACTTCATTTGCTCAATTTCAGCTTGGAGGCAGTTGTTAAATGCCCTGGAGGCAGAGCCCTGCCAGAACACAAAGTTGGTACCTCCAGGTTGACCCAGTAGTGGTGCTGACCTGGCCTGTCCGTCTGACTTAAAATAAACAAACAAATGTGTTGTTTTGAATAATGCTTGCTTTTGATTAATAGTTTTCCCTGTAGAAATTTTTAACACGATTAAACTAGATATTCTGCTGAATCACGAAATATCAGGGTGTTGAAAAATTATGTAGGTTTATTCCAAGGGGTAGCCCTACACCTTTTGGCCCTGAATGATATATATGGGCCTTCTTCAGGGTTCAGTATTTCTAAACGTGCCTGCAGAGATCTCTGGAACAGATGAATCCACTGCTGACTCCTCGGATTGAAACTACAGATTTTTTCAGCATCCCGAGACTTCGTCTCTGTATTCCATTGGGCATTTGGATGTTCTTCAGTTTTGTTAGGCTCTGAATCATCAAATCACCTGGCATGTATTCAGTATTCATACTAAAGGCACATATTCTGCTCCCGCCCGGAAAAACTATGGGGGAATGTTTGTCCTTCGTTGGTAGCTTTGTTATGTGTCTTATGATGGAGAACAAACAGAAGAGCTTCTGCTAAGCAGGTGTAGACCACATAATTACCTTGGGTAGGAGACCACGGAGAGGCCCATGTGAGAACAGGTCGTACAGTAGAAGTTCTATTTTATTTTTCACAACTGAAGCTTGAATGTCTCCAGGAGTCTGAGGCCTCGAATCCTATCTTTTCACCCACCACCCAGAACTCAGAGGCCTCCGTCTTCACAGACTGCGGAATGAGGTGACAGAGCTCTGAGGCTGCAGCATGGACTCTACCGCTTCATCCTGCACTTGGGCAGTCACATGATTTGATGCTCCCCTGAACGGAAAACAAACCCTCCCCGGCTCCTGTAATTAAAAAACTAGAATGATTGAAAATGGGGCCAGGTTTGAATTATTCTCCCTAATAGGCTAGATATTCAGGGAGTTTCTATGCAGGGACATTCCAAAATGGTTTACCACGTCATTACCATACCTAGGTTGGCCAGATCAGATCTGGCACCCATGGCCAAAACATTTCCCCTCTTTCTTGACCAGATAAATCTCCGCTTATTCTGCTCCTATGATGATCATGATTGTAGTACTAGTGCATTTTCAAAGTATTTCACACACGCTAACTCTTTAATACTAACATTATGATAGCCCACAGGTAGGAAACCTGATGCCCTCCAGATGTTTTGGACTATCACTCCCACAGCATGGCTAATGGTCAGGGGTTGTGGGAGTTGCAGTACTCAGCTTCAGGAGGGCAGCAGGGCTAAGGCTGTGAGGCATCTGCTTGCCTAAGGCCATGTGGTAAGCTGACGGCTGAGGTAAGATTTGAACTTGGACCACCAAGGTCATTACTCATGTTTTTAACCACTGCGCCAGCTCTCCAGCCATGCTAGGCCAAGTGTGCTGTACAACTCCAAGGACGCAGTTGACCCTAAAATCATGTTTTAAAGTGGGTTGTAAAAGCTCTCATAACACTTAAACGAAATTGCAGACCGGGGTCTCTGGTACAGACCTCTGTTCACATCATAGTGATGAGGTCATCTTTGTAACTCAGCCATCCCCAGCCTGGCACTGTTTTGGACTTCAACTCTCATTGGCCCCAGCCTGCATGGCTAATGGTCAGGAATGCTGGGAGTGGTAGTCCAGAACTGCTGGAAGGCACCAGGTTGAGGGAAGACTGTCCCACTGTCCCAGGTTGAGCAGGAACAAAGAGACACTAGATGCCTTGTTTGAAACTTGCTTTTTAATTGATCGACACAGATTGCCAGCGCTGTTCAAGCTGGCCATTTGACAGGAGAGGAAGCTCTGAAGAAAAGGGGCAGAGTTGAAGCAAGATGTTGCCAGGCTTAACTGAGTTCCCAAAGAAGGATAGAAGATGTGTCGGGAGAACTGACGGATGGTTGAGTGGGTGTGTGGGTGAGTGAGGAGGGGGCACACCAGAAACGGTTCAGTGGGTGAAAGGAGAACCATCCGGGAGAAGAATTATTGGCGACTGAGGTGGCTGGAAGAACTATCGAGTCCATCATCACCAAGGGGGAGGTAAAGCCCAAAGAGAGGGGCAGAAAGAAAGGCACGCCATCCTTGCCCTGAGTCATCACATCCCCACTGATCAGCTTATCTCTCCCTGTTTTGCCCCCTCAATTCCCAAAGTTGGGAGAATTACTGGGATAGTTGTCCCAGTGGAAGCCAATGGCATTAATGACGAAACTGGAGTGGCCGCTGAGGTAACGCAGGACAGTGCCCGGGTAGAGGGGGGCCGCGTTGAAGCTGGTGCCTGTGCCACCCCCGAAAGTGAAAGAGCGCCCCTGGTCAGTGACAAACACAAATTTGTGGAGGATGGCGCGGTAAATCCCGTAGACTTCGATGATGGACTCCCCGGGGTTCAGGAACATCTCCTCCAGGACACCAGAGCTGCTGCCCACGGGGTTGCTCCACTGCTGGCCATAACGAACCTGGAGGCTGGAATAAACAAAGGACGTCATGAGAGCGTAAGAGCCATGCTGGGTCAGACCTGAATCTCCCACCACTGGGCTATATGGGAGGATGACCCCTTTGGGTTCTAGTATTATGAGGGGGAGAAAAACTTCTCCCCATCTCCTTTATGCATGGTGCGGAACATAGAAATGAAAGCAGCATTTGTAACTTAATTGGGCGTTCTGGCCAATGTAGGCTATTGCATTAATATGAAGTACTGATTCAAGCAAGAATCACATTAAAGCAGACGTGTGAAAATGCCCTAAGTCTTGAGATGAGCACATCCAAAGGATAGAGCAGGGCTGAAGAATCTTTTTTCTGCTTTGGGCCGCATTCCACTATGGGGCTAAACTTTTGGGGGCAGCACGCTGGCCACTCCCTTTCCCTTCTTTTTTTGACACCTCTTCTCTCTCTCTGATACCGCCTTCTCTCTCTCTCTCTCTCTCTCTCTCTCTCTCTCTCTCTCAGACACCTCTTCTCTCTCTCCTTCTAACACACCCGTCTCTCTTTCTCTGTCCCTTCTCCTCCTCACCCAGCGTGCTGCTGGGAAAAAGGGACAGATCGCTCTTCCCTCAGGTCTGAAATTAAGGTCCCTCAGGTTAGAATTAAGGCTCTTGCAGGTGGCTTGGTTGTGGTGAAGCCAGTGGTCTGCTCTCTCCACCTGCTCAGAGCCACTCTCTTGTCTCTTCTTCAGGATTACTTCTTCACTAAGGGTGTTTCCAGGCGTGGCTTTTACTGTGCAATCACCCTGCCTCTGTGCCTCATTCACAGCATTTCAGACTTCAGAGGTGGTGTTAGGGGCCGGTGACCCCACCTCCCTGCTGGCCACGGGCACTTGCTGAAATAAAGGGACAGGGGCCCTGATGGCCTCTCTTGCGTCTGATCCCCCTGGTTTAGCTGGCTTTTTGCCCACATGGGACTCACTGCCTGCATCCCCCCCCCGAATCTTTCTGCCTGAGGTTTATATATCCTATATCAGGGGTCTTCAAACTAAGGCCCGCGGGCCACATCCGGCCCGCTTTACCTTTTTATCTGGCCCGCTGTCCGACTGGCGGAAGCAGACTTTTTTTTTAAAAAAAAATATTTTATTTATTTTTTCAAAACAAATTATAACACAGAAAATATATTTAGCAAAATACAAAATTATCACACAAATATAACATAATCAACATACAATAAATCATAAAGTGCTCCCCCCCACCCTCCAAGGGACCAATTAATATACTTCTATCCTCTTGATCAAATAAAGTCTAAATTCCAAAAATATAACATATCCTGACAAGGCATGTTACCCTTCCCCTTTATTAATACATAGTCTAGTAATTGATTCCATATCTCCATAAAATTATTCTTCTTTAGCAATCCTTTTTTGCATTTGATACTACTAGTTAATCATTTAGGGCTATGTCCCAAACTTCCTTATACCAGTCTGTTATTAGGAAAACATGTTGTACTTTCCAATTTCTCGCTATCATTAGCCTGGCCGCAGTTAACAAGTTTACAATTAACTCCTTCGTATTTTGATCGCAAATAAGCTTCTCAGTTATTGATAACAATGCTAATTTTGGACAGACCTCTAAATTAGTACCAATAATTTTCGATATTTCTGTAAAAAACCTCTCGCCAAAACACCAATACATTTTTACAACTCCACCACATATGAGCATATGTCCCTTTTTCCTGACATCCTCTCCAACATAATGCAGAACAATTATTATCTATTCTATTTAATCTTACTGGAGTTAAATACCATCTCCAAATTAGTTTATAAAAATTTTCCTTTATCCTAATTGACATCATTTTCACAATCCGTCTATCCCATATATTGTTCCACCTCACCTTCGAGGTCACCTCTTCAAATTCATTATCCCATACTGTCTTAAGCTGATCCTCTTGTTCTTTTGCTTTTTGGATCAATCTATATAAATCCCTTGTTATACCTCTTGTTGATGCATTACCTGGTAGGCCGTCTCTAGACATGACCATCTTTTCAAAATTAGTTAAATCTCTCTCGTACTCAGTTTTCCTTTTCCATTTCTTCGACCACTGTTCTAACTGTAGTAAATTTAACCACGATAATCTTCTTCTCCCAACAATTTCCATTATTTGATCTCTAGTCCCCATCTTTTCCACCCAGTCGGTCAATCTAATAACCCTTTCTTCTCTTAGTTTACTCTCCAGCTCTAATCTTAAGTTTTCAGGAAAATCTTCAAGAGCTACCACCGGAGTTAATGGAGATATCCCTGGTATAAATATGCTCTTCATAGTACCCCAAATCATTAACAAATTTCTTAGAAAAGGGTTGTCTATATTTTTTATCAATTTATTATTATTTTTTTGAAAAAAAATATTCCCCAAAGTACTACGTAGTTCACATGTTTCTAACTCCAACCACATTATTTCTTTAGGGCGTGCTATAATATCCACTATATGTCTTAATTGATTCACTATATAATACCATTTTAAATTCGGCAAACCCAAACCCCCTACTTTTTGTGCTTTATACCATCTTGTTTTAGTAATCCTAGATTTTTTCCCTCCATTACAATATGTATTAATAATTGATTGCCAATCTTTAAGTTCCTTATCTGATATCGCACTTGGTATCATCCGAAATAAAAAATTTATCTTTGGCAAAATCTTCATTTTAATCAAAGCAATTCTACCAAACCAGGAAAGTCCAATTTTTTTATACTCCTCTATTTTATTCTTTACCTCATTCACTAATTTCCTATAATTCTGATCTCCCAATTTATCTATATCTTTTGGAATTACAATTCCTAAATATTTAATTACATTATTAATCTTATAATTACTTTTTTTTTTACACATTTCAATCTCTTCTCTTTTACTATAGTTAAACAACAAAAATTTAGATTTATCCCAATTAATCTGTAGCCCCGTTACTTCCCCGAACTCCTTTAAATGATTCTCCACTCTATCCATATTTTCCATAGGGTTTTCGATTGTCAAAAGAGTATCATCTGCAAAAAGATTTATTTTTATCTTCTCCCTAATCCCTATCCCACCTATATTTCTATCTTCTCTAAATACATTTGCTAAAATCTCCATTACCAATGCAAACAAAATAGGCGAAAGGGGATATCCTTGTCTAGTTCCTCGACCTAGGTAAATTTGCTCTGTTAAACCATCATTTACCAGTACTACAACTGATGAAACATTTTTTGAATACAATTGATTAACTACTCCTCTAAATCTTTCTCCAAACCCCATAATTTTAATTAAACTTTTTAATGCTGGCCATTCCACGCAATCAAAGGCTTTAAAAATATCTAACGCTATTACCCCTGCTCTCAATTTATTTTTCTTTATTAAATTTATTATATTTAAAACTCTTCTTGTTAAGTCTGCCATTTGTCTTCCTTGCATAAAACCACATTGGTCTATCCCGACATATTTAGTAATAAACTTGTTCATCCTTCTCTCGCTAATATTGCTGTCATCAATTTTGCATCTTGATTTATTAAGGAAATGGGTCTATAGGAACCTGGCTCCGTTAAGTCCTTCTCTGGCTTCGGGATTAAAATAATCTTAGATTGCTTCCATGAAGAGGGGATCTCTCCCCCCTCCAAAAAAATATCATTAAATAACCTCTTTAGTCTTGGAACCAACATTTTCTTAAAGACCTTGTAGTATTCAGCCCCTAAACCATCCAGTCCAGGGGTCTTACCCTATTTCAGTTTATTTATTGCATATTCTATTTCCAATTCTGAAAAAGGTTGTTCCATAATTTATCTATCTTCATCCACTAGTCTAATTTTAAAATGCTTTCCTATATATTCATTAATCCTCTCTTCCATACAATCTCCAGCCTTGTACAATTCTGAATAAAATTCATGAAATATTTTTAATTTGTCCTGCATTAAATTATGACCTTTCCCTTTTTTATCTTTAATTGCCCCAACTATACTTTTTTCTTTCTTTTTTTGTGTGGATCTTGCTAACATTTTCGAATTCTTATTGCTATTTTCAAAAAACCAGATGTTTTGGACTATCACTCCCACAGCATGGCTAATGGTCAGGGGTTGTGGGAGTTGCAGTACTCAGCTTCAGGAGGGCAGCAGGGCTAAGGCTGTGAGGCATCTGCTTGCCTAAGGCCATGTGGTAAGCTGACGGCTGAGGTAAGATTTGAACTTGGACCACCAAGGTAATTACTCATGCTTTTAACCACTGCGCCAGCTCTCCAGCCATGCTAGGCCAAGTGTGCTGTACAACTCCAAGGACGCAGTTGACCCTAAAATCATGTTTTAAAGTGGGTTGTAAAAGCTCTCATAACACTTAAACGAAATTGCACATCCGGCCCGCTTTACCTTTTTATCTGGCCCGCTGTCCGACTGGCGGAAGCAGACTTTTTTTTTACTCTTTCGCTTCAAGCGCCGATTCTTTTAATTCTTTTCCATAATATGGAAAAATTAGTGGTGGTGTTTTACCTCTTATGTATGAGCTGATGTAGCTAAGTCAGATTTCTAATGTTTCAAAATTGCTACTTTGGATTGAAGCAGAGTATGCTCATTTGTGTGATGGCAAAAACAAAAGTATATTTGTGTTAGGCATGAAACAATTGTGCAACTACCCGTATATACTCAAGTATAAGTGGACCCTAATATAAGTCGAGGCCCCTAATTTCACCCCCAAAAACTGGGAAAACTTATTGCCTCCAGTATAAGTGCGCTGACCCAAGTATAAGTCGAGGGGGCAATTTTCAGCACAAAAAATGTGCTGAAAAACTCGACTTATACTTGAGTATATACGGTGTATATATATATAAATACCACCAGCCCTGACAGGAGTATTCATTAATATTCCCTCTTCTTCCCTCCCCATTCCTTTTTCCTTGTGGGCCGTGTCTTTTTAGATTGTAAGCCTGAGGGCGGGGACTGTCCTGTTAATTGCTGTAAACCGCCCAGAGAGCTTCGGCTATTGGGCGGTATAAAAATGAAACAAACAAACAAATAAATAAATAAAATAACTTTCCATTTAAGGGGGGGAAAATCACCCCTATCAAGTAAAAAAAAAGGACCTGGTCCTTTTTTTTAACTTGATCCATTCGTTCATATTTTTTTCAAACTATAGTCCGGCCCCCCAACAGTCTGAGGGACAATGAACTGGCCCCCTCTTTAAAAAAGTTTGAGGATCCCTGTCCTATATCCTTCTCCACAAAAGTCCCCACCAGCCTTCAAATGTAGACTGCAGGTTGGCTTGTTATCAGTGAATTTGGACTTACAGGACAATTTCATGAGGGGTAAGATGCAGTTAGGACACACTTTTAATTAAGCCCTTGGTTTGGTGGGCTCTGGGACTGGCTGCTATATTGCTCTGGGGACACATTCAAAACAACTACTGTGTTGTTTTTAAACTGGCATTAGCAAACAGCTTTGTAGTTGTTGTTCAGACATATCAGGAATGTAGAAGCAGTTGTAAAGCATGGAGTGGCAGTTGTGGGGGGAGATGAGAAACGTTGTCTTGTGTGCTTCACAACTGAAGTAAAACATATGGCCATGTAAGCCCCCCCCACATAGCCCCCCACCCTGCATAAGGTCATTGAGTCCAAGGCCTAAAATCACCTAGCGGCACCTCCGCATACGGGCTCCCAAACCACAGCCCTCCTCCCCTGGCCCTTAGGACCTCACACACTTACCCCACAATGTACCATGCGTTAATCCGAACCCTAGCAGCAGTTATGGGTCCATCCCGTTGGTTTCCGGATTGAGAGAACGGTATTCCTCCACCTCCGCCAAACTCGCCTGAATAGGAAGAATTGAGTGGCTGAGCAGCCGCTGAAATATAAGATCCAGAGAAAAGCGGAGTTAGTGAGCTACTACGGCGCAGCAGCCTGTTCCTGGACCCCGACAACACACTTTCTGGCCAAGTTCACACGTCACTTCATACCCACAGAGGTTCTGTGCGTGTAAGGTTGCCCCAGGCCCCGGCTGTGCCTGACTATTGGTTGGACCCAGCAGGGGTCTGGAGGCGCCGCCTCTCCCCTCAGTCCCCGCCCCCGGTCCGTATCCCAGAGGACACTGCAGGAGCACTGAAGGCAGACGAGTGGGGATAACAGATGCCAAAGGCGGCCAAGGGGCACTTTTTGGCAGCTGTCAGAGGCTTCTTGGCCTTGCTTGGTGGGGTTGCGTCCCTGCTGAGTAAAGGCAATGCCCGCGCAGCTGCCCCCGCCACACCGCCTCTGTCGCCGCCAGCTGCTGTCACCGTGACCATCCATCAGTGCCACACACCTCATCCTCCTCTCCCGGGCTGGGCGGGGTAGAGCCGTGTGGGAAGTCCTGTGGAAGGCCAGGTTGAACCTGGCTCCCCTTCCCCAGCGCACCCTCCTTCTCCTGCGAGAGATGGGGCTCTGGCAGAGAGAATCCCCCCTCCCGCCCCTCTGCGTCTGCTGGTTAGTAGCACACGTGGGCCTGGACCCTGACAACACACTCTCTGTGGAACCTGTGGCCTCCCCATCAGGATACATTTACCTGCGTTGATGGTGATGGCGCAGCAGAGTAAAGCGAGGACGGTGGAACAAAACATCCTAGAAAGACAGTTTTGCAGGAAAGGTCTGTTATTTTCCTTACTGTTATGATTAATTAAGTGGAAGACCGACAACCTGGTCTTCTGCGCGGGTTCAATGCTAAGGGGGTAGCGAGTCCTGGGGCGGGCCTTCTCCGAGGTCCCCAGCGACGATCACCCTTAGCCCAGAACAAAGGGATAACTTATAGCCACAAAAGTATCTTTTATAAAACAAGTTTATTTACAAAATTACCTTCACAAACCCAGACACACGCCAGCAATACAGCTTATCAGTACGGTACAAAGTAGCAAGCAAGAGGTCTCAAGGACACCGTGATTTCAGGGCTCTCAGCTAGTTAGTTCAGCTCGGGCTCCGGCAGAGGCCCGGTCAACCGCACGCTGCTAGCTGGGTTCCCGGCGGAGGTCCGGTCTACAAGCGGCTTGTGAGTGATTTCAACTTGGTTTCCCGGGGATCCGGTCAACCCAAGCGGCCAGTGATTTCAGCTTGGTTTCCCGGGGTCCGGTCAACCCAAGCGGCCAGGGATTTCAGCTAGCTGGAGCGCGCCGGCTTCTGCTACCCGGGGTTGCCGATCCCTTCGTTCCCTTACCCCAAGCATGGGGCAAGATTGCTGATCAGGTCCAACAACTCAGTTCCCTTGCGCAGGGTGTTTTATACCTTGGGTTTCAGGTAGCCCCTCCCTCCGTAATCAGGTGGGTGGCCAATCAGGTGGGTTGCCACCCTCCCTGAGGGGCGGCCTTTTGGGTCAGGTGGGGTGACGCCTTCCCCCTGTGGGGTGGGGTCCCTTTGAAGCCACTTGCTTAATGGTCCCATCCTGTGGTGTTGAATGGTCCTTTCTTATGGGTGCCGAAGTGTCTGCTCTGGCGAGGTATTCAAGTCTTATGTAGATGGGGCTGATATACAAGAGCATTGACGAACCTGGGGATGCTTCCTGCCTTCCCCCCTGGGGTGATTCTATGCAGATGTTGTTTGTCCCCTTTGGTCTCTGTGGGGACTGGCTGTCTCCCCCCCCTGGGTCTCCTTCCCCCCACCTTGGTGAGTGTGTGTGTGTCAGAAAGGGGTTTTAGGTTGGCTTTCTCCACAAATTATTATTACATTATCACATATTTATTAATTCAATGTAAAGCCCGTCTTTCTGCCAAAAATGGCCATTAAAACATTACAACAAATCAACTAAAAGCACAGCAAGAAAAAGAAAGAGACAGCATCCATCAGTATACGGGCTTCTATATTTGTACAAAGTTGCGGCACTACTCGGAAATCAGACCAGAGCATAATTGGAGCAATGTTCACTGAGGCTTAGCCCCAGGCAGAACCTCTTCTTCAGTGCCAAGGTTCAGCCCCGCAATGTGTGAAGCAATTATAAAGAAGAGAGTGCATTCCCTTCACCTCTAAATACCCGAAAGGAACTTTGTGATTAGGCCGATGGCTTTGGGGACAGAGGGCTGAACGTCATTGCAGAACTGAATTCCTGCATCTTGTGCGTTAAAATTAAGGCTCTTGCAGGTGGCTTGGCTGTGGTGAAGACAGTGGTCTGCTCTCTCCACCTGCTCAGAGGCACTCTCTTGTCTCTTCTTCATTATTACTTCTTCACTAAGGGTGCTTCCAGGCGTGGCTTTTACTTACTGTGCAATCACCCTGCCTCATTCAAGGCATTTCAGAGGTGGTGTTAGGGGGCGACCCCACCACCCTGCTGTCCACGGGCACTTGCTGAAATAAAAGGACGGGGGCCCTGATGATCTGTGTTGCATCTGATCAGCCTGGATTAGCTGGCTTTTTGCCCACATGTACTTCACCTCCTGCTGTGCTCCCCTCCCCCCATCTTTCTGCCTGAGGTTTTTCCCCTGAAATCAAATGCCCTCCTCTCCCCTGTCCATACATCCCTTTTTACAAACAGGGGTGTTCTTAGCTTCTTTAAAGACAGACACACATACACACACAGACTTTAGAGCATATGGAAATTTTGGGGGTTTTTTTTGGTGTCCTGTGGGACTGAGCCGCAGAGCTTTTCGGTACCTAGCACTGCCCCTGCGGCATTTTACAGGGGGTGGGAGTTGGGGCTCCAAGCGAAGTTGTTTTCTATTTGTAGACCTCGCTTGATTTTTCACCACTTCTTCCGTATTTTTTCTCACCCCCAAAAACCCCCATTAAGGAAGAAAAGACGGAAGAGCTGCACAATGTCTTTGGGCTGGCAGTGCTCGGAGTGCTCCATCTCAAAGCACCCGAAGTTCCATCGTGGCGTTGCAGCTCTGAGAACATTTGTGGGGGGCGGGCGGGGGGTGCTCAGCGCCTGGAGAGTGCCGGCTCAGATCCCGTGCTGGGGACCTTATTCCTGTGGGCTACTTTGTCCAGATGCTGGAACTTTAAAATCATTTTTGGACTGAGTGGAAGATCCAGGACTATGATTCAGGGAATGGACTACTCCCTTACCGACCCATAGAACAGAGGCTCCCCACCTCGTGAAAACTGCCTTTAGCGGAGAGCCACCGTGAAGATACCTGAATCTCTCTACAACGGACTCCCCAAATCAGCATAGCTAGCTGGGGGGTTCTGGGAGTTGTAGTCCAACACATCTGGAGGGCACCAGGTTGGAGGAAGCTGCCTTAGGGTACCTCTAAAACTCAGGGGCCCCTAGACACCTCCCGAGAGCCCCATGGTAATAGATACACCAATTTGGATAGGGACAGTTGTCCCCCACCACAGCTTACCGGGGGGGGGGGGAGAGAAAAAACACTTCTTCATTTTTGTTAGATCCATGTGAAAGGTCCCATCCCCATCCCGCACTTACATTGCACCCTGCGCAGTCCTGGCGTGGCAGGGGGGGGGGATCCACGTCTGTGTTCTGCAGAGCAGCAGGAGGGAAATGTCCTATTTTATACTGTCCATGAGGTACAGCCTGGCATGACCTTAACATAGGGTTCTGCCTGCTGGGCAAACACCATTCATCTCTTATAAAACTCTTTTCGTTGACATTTTCCCTGGAATCATCCCAGCAAACAAACCCTCCCTTTGCCGACCCATGGCAGCCGCCTGCTGTGCTGGGGGCTGGCGTGGCTTTGGAGGACTCCTAGAATTACGGCGGCCACACGTCCTACCTTACAGAGGTGAAGTCTTTTATTTAAAGGCCTCCTCTATTGGAAGGGCTCTTCAGCCCAGCGATGTATGTAGTGGTGGTACATTTAGCAGTGCAGCGCTCAACATGACATTCCCGCAAAGAGAGCCCAACGGGAGAGGATCTTTCTGGAAAGCTAAGGGATCTTCATTGCCCATTCCAAGACCAAAGCACCAAAATTAGTTGCATCACATTCATAACATTGAACAATATTTAGGGCTGTGCACGTAATCGCGTTTCGAACCCGAATCGGATCAGCCTGATCCAGGTTACGGTTTGATTACGTTTGAATCAGATCAACAGATACCCAGATCGGATGTAATCGCCTGTCATTGGTTCCGTTTGATTACATGAGGTTACGTCCCGATCTGGGGCTCCCAGATTGGGGAAAAAGCTCCCCCTTTTTTCCCTTTCTGAATGGAATGGAACCTAGAGTGCTTGGTGGACATTTGCATACTAATGCGTTGCAGACTCTGAGGCGACACAGGGCCCCCAGGAGAAACTATTTACAGGAGACATTTACAGGAGATTCTCAGCCTCCGGTTGAGGCTGAACTTACATTTGCTTTGTTAGGGAGAACATAGGGGCAGTGCTTTTATTCACATCCCCCCCCTTTGGGAAGATGAAATCTGGGGTTTTAAATCCCTTGCATTTCATCTACTTTTACCCTGAAGAAAAGCTTGGGACAACTTGCCCGCCAACAGATTTTCCTTGCCCTGAATGTGCACAACAGAAAAATCAAAATCTTGCAGGGCTAGGCTCTTCTGCCCTATAGGGCAAGGACAGAATGGGATGACTATCCCCTGTCAGAATCGAGTGCTGAACCAGGGAGGTTCTACTTGGGCAGTTGGAAAACAGAGCCCTGAAATGTTCTTACTTTTCAGATTTGGCTCACTGAGCATCCCAACCAAGCCAGATGTCATTTGTTTAGAAGTTGCATTTCAGTTCAAAAGCAATTAAACTTTTCTTCTGCACACCAGTGCTCAGCACCAGTGGCTTTTGGGGGCCCAAGCAGTGCTCTCTAAGTCTTGGTCTGGCCACTTTGAGAAATATTAGGAATAATAATAATAATAATAATAATAATAATAATAATAATAATAATAATAATTATTATTATTATTATTATTATTATTATTATTATTATAATACATATATCTGACACAAAGTCCTGCCAGTAGTCTAGGCTACCTGCCTGCCTGCTGTTCTGCAGTCCCCGCTGGGGGGCTAGGGTGACTGCCCTGAAGAAGGGGTTATTCCCCCCTATTTGTCTAGGCGACCTGCCTGCCTGCTGTTCTGTAGTCCCCGCTGGGGGGGTAGGGTGACTGCCCACTTTGTCTAGGCTACCTGCCTGCCTGCTGGCCCGGAGTCCCCGCTGGGGGCTTGGGTGAATGGGTAGAAGAAGGGGAATGCCTGCCCCAAAATTAGTCTGTGTCCCACCTTGTTTTCTTTTATGGTGCTTGTCAGCTTTCCTGCATCCTTGCTGTTCGTGGCTTCACGCTGTGCTTAGGGTTTATTAAAAGAAGGGGTGCCACTGTTGCTACCCTGACTGCCAATAGGGATGTGTTCTTAGTGACGCTTACGAATCGGTGGGGGGCCCCGCCTCTCCGCCGCCTCAACTCTCCGTGGCGGCGCCCCCCTGCCTCGATCTTCAGAGTGGCGCGGAGCAGTTCTCCGCGCCGCTCGAGCCACCGGTGCTGGTCCCGTCGCGTCACATCCGGCCCCGGAAATGATGCGGCGGGACCCTGCGCAGGCACAATACGTGGTGCGGGGGTCCAGTGCGCCTGCGCAGGGTCCCATCACATCATTTCCAGTGCCGGATGTGACGGGACGGGACCAGCGCAGGCGGTGCGGGCAGCTCACCGCGGAAAGGCGAGCCGCCCTGGAGAAAAGGTAAGGCCGTGCGAGCAGGGCCGATTTCAGCCCGCTATGCCCGCGCGAGGCGAATTGGTACATCCCTACAAGTGTTCTCCAGGTGGCTGGGGAAATTTGCATCCCAAAAGAAAGGATTAGTGCAGCGGTTTAGTATAGCGGCCCAGAGAGAGTCCATAAAAGTTCCCTGTGAAATATCTCCTGTTTTGGGGGAGAGGGCTGCAAGGGAACCATAAGACCCATGTGTCTGAAATTTGGGGGGCATAAGCAGCTCGGGGCCATCTGCAATCTCACCAGGTTTCATGTTTCTATCTTTCAGAATGAAGAAGCGAAAGACGTTTTTCCCCGTATGAAAAAAACTATGGAAAAAAGTCTATGGAAAAAACTAGATGGTATTGATTCTGTTACCATAATCAATTCCGCGTAATCGTAATCATAATCAGATCAGGATAGATACAGATTGGACGGAATCATAATCGGGCCCGATCCCGATTACACAGATCAGATTCGGAATCAGATTGGAGGGGCCGTGCACAGCCCTACAATATACATGGGTGTTGGGGAAATTCAAAATCATCCCCCTCCCCACCAGCTATTGTGAGAATTCCAGAGGGAACAGGGGATTCCGAAGGGGTTGGCAGATGACGTCAGGGTCCCTGCTAGTGAAAAGGGTGCCGCCGCTGCCCCCCTGTGAGCCCAGGGGGGAATCCACATTACACTGTATATCGTCCAGTCAGCAGAACGGTACTGCTATATTCACGTTCCGCAGTCACTCCTCACAGGGCACACTCTCGTCAAATGTACTGCAGTCATCCTGGTTTGCCACCCCACACCTAACTCCGTAGCAGTAGAACTGGGTGTTCCCTTGAAAGGGGTTGTTTTTTTAAATTTTGCTCCATCATCTCTGCGCAGGTGTGAATGAGCGCAGGAGCAATCTTTTTAAAAAGAAAGGAAAAAGAATTGTTGCTCCTGTTTTGAGTTTCGCGAGCACAAGGCTCCTGTTAAATTAGTGTGATACCCTTGGGAGTAGGGGCATTGGAGAGCAGGCAATTTACCGTACTTCTGAGCAGACATGCCTTTTGGGTAATTTACAGCTCCCTGCTCTTCAGGCAGTGGGGGTGAACGCGGCTGTTTAATAAATCAGTACTTGAGGGGACTCAAGCAGGAGTGGCAGCTCTGTTTGATTGGATAACTCAGGGGTGCAAGTGAGATATCTGGAGGCTATGAATTGGGAGGAACACTTGCCAGGTTGGCGTCCTATTGAGGAAGCTGAGGGGCATGGCAATGCAAACAGGAATGTACTGTATCTGCAGGAGTTTCAGAGCCCTGATAACTCGCCTTTTATCATGGCAGGGCAAGAGGAGCTCCCCTTCAGACGGGGGTGGCGGTGGTGTCCTTTATTGGCCATATTGGGACCTGCGCAAGGCAGGTCTGTAAGAGGTGTAGGAATGTTGCTGTGACAGTTGGGAGTTGTTCAAAAAGAGAGTGGTTTCAAGTCCAAAGCCTGGTCTGCCAAAGGGGGAAAAGACCAGGGGGGTGGAAAGCAGGGAAAGTCCACGAATAAAGTGATGCATGCAGAGACTACAGGGATTCCTGGGTGGCCAGCAACATCGGCATGCAGTCCTAAGCAGGCGGTGAGCTGGGCTGCTCCCCTGCTGTGCTGGGATGCAGATTTGCAGGGGAAGGGACCAACCCCTGTTGCTCTAGAGTAGTGCATGTGAGAGCTGGGAAGGGAAGAAGGGAGGAAGTCAGCAATAGACAGGGCGGGAGGGATGGCTTTTCCTAACTGCTTTGTGAGACTTGTGAGATGTTAACCAGAAGCAGGGGAGTATTGTCAAAGCTTTGAGTGATGAGATGCGGGGGCTCAAAGAAGACAATGCAGTGTTACAAGATAGGCTTTGGAGAGTACCCCGAAAGAGAAGTCGGCTGGAAGAGAGAACAAAGCAGAGAGACTAAGCTGAAGCGGAAGAAGTGCCATGGCAGGGCACAACTTTAAATCAAGATCAGATCTGGACATTGATTACCCAGCCTGACTGGGACCCTGACAGATGGGATGGTGACATCTGGCAATCTTCTTTGGAAGAGGAATTTACCACCGTGGGGAGGAGGAGGATCGGCCACAGAAGTCTGCTCCGCAGGCTCGTCCACTGATTCAGAACAAGACGAAGGCCCGCCCTGGAGTGCAAAATCCCTAAGCTGCACATACAGTGAGGGATTTTTCTCACACTGAATTGCAAGATTTAGCCAAACAATGCCGGCAGATAAAGTCTAGAGACTTTAAGTGCTGGGCTCACACGTTCGTGGGATCAGGGAGCAAATGGCATGTTTCTGAGCCCTGAAGAATTGCATACGATGGGGAACTCTGTCTAGCAATCCAGTGATCGATCCAATTTTGCGGGGTGCTCAGCCCGCTATGATGACTTTGATAGAGTAGATTTTGGTTGCTGTGCAAACTCAATGCCCTGATGTGATGGACTGGGAGGGAGGGTGAAACAGTCCAGCCGTGGCATGATGTATGTAGTGGAGGCTGGGCAGTTACTGTGGCATGTGGCAACCCACGTTGATTCAGGATGAGATCCCTGTAGAAGAAATAAATGTGTAAACCCACTGCTGTGTTGTCTGAACTTTTAAAAAGGGTGTGGCTTAAAGAAATACAAGCCCACAGCGAAGGTGCATAGAGCAATCGCAACGGCACCCCCAGAGGCATTGTAGGAGGGGAGGGGAGAGAGGATGAGATTATCCCAATCCTGCAGCCTCCCAAGTTGTGCCCTGACTTGTTGGTGTAGAAAACGCCCCCGTCAGTGTAGGGGTAGGGCCTGGTCCTTCGAGCAGGGTGACCAAGATCGCTGCTTTGGGAGACCTTATGTTTCATTCACCTTGTATTGCAGCAGGCACCCCTTTCTGAGATTGTCTCAAAGAGGCTAGGTGCCCACTGCAACCCTGTGTCAAGGTTTGGGGGCACGGGATTTACAAAACTGCCAGTTGGCAGAAAGCATTTTGTAGATGAAATTTGGCTGAGAAATGAGATGAAGAGACTGTTTCACAGACAATGGCATGACAGACAATTTAGAGTGTATTTGTGTGCAGACTCAGTGAACTTGAGAGCTGGACTGCAAGGTAGGCAGCCAAAGACTGGAAGAGATGGACTGACCTGGGTTCAAAAGCTTACCCAGCCAGTGACTCCCAGTCCCAGTCCCACAGATGGAAGTCGGAGATAACAGCTGTTTATAAAGATTAAAGAGTTTATTCATTGTAGGACCCAATTACATGGGATTAAGGCAAGCAATGCAGGCTTCTCTCACGCAGAAGAGATGACTCACGCAGAAGAGATGACTCTGTCTCACTACATGATTGTAGAAACAAGTCCAAGTGCGAAGTGGCAAGGCTGAGATGAAGTGAAATGACTGTGATGTGAAGAAGTGCCCAAGCCAACAAGTGTCTTACATATTGTGAAGGATCAGCAACCGGATCCTTTGCGTGAGTTCGGCAACTCTAGGGTTAACCGGCAGAGCAATACCGCTCGTATCGGCTCTCAGTACAATAGGAAATACCACAACCCTTTGTATGCCCAAATAAGGCTTTTATTTGTTTATACAGCAATCAAATCGGAACTACCAGTCTTCTAAGAATACGTTTACAGTCAACACAACCTTAGTTGACTCGCGTCTTACCCAATGAGCGGGCTCCGTGGCTAGCAGGTTACATTCAGGTCACCCTCCTTACATCAAAGACAATACTCTAGTCAGTTTCAGCCCAGCTCCCGATCGGCGCTTCCTAGCGGAGAACGGAGTGCCTGGGCGGCTGTTGCTTAGGAGGATCTGGCCCTGTGGTTCCCAACAACCCGAACCGGGACGGGAGAGGGGTTTTCTACCCCGGATTCCCCGCTCTCCCCCCGCCCCCTAGGTCAGGTGGGGGCTTATGCCTGCCCCTTCGTGTAGATAGGCTTATTCCTGCCCGGGAAGAAGGTGACGTAGGGAAACCTTTGCAGCTCTTCGAGGCTGCCCTGTGTGCTGATGGTCCTTGATGGCCCTTCCTGGACGTTTGTGGATCTCTGCCGAGGTCTTCCTTTGTTGGGGCTGATGGCTTGTCTGGCTACTCCCTGGTGACCTCATCCCCCTTCCCCTGGCCCCCTCCTTTGGGGAAGGATGTGTGTGCGTGTGTGTACTGAGTTTTGGGCTTTCTCCACACATATATAGCAAGACCCTGTACCTATAAATAGGATATTACTCACCTATTGTGCATAACATGTTGTCTTCAACTTGTCCCATGATTACTGACTCATAGACCTTGACATTATGTCTGGTGACTATCAGCACACCACCTCAGGAGACATCCTCCATGTCAGGTGACAATCTTGTTCTGCCCATGCAAAACCTAACAGACTTGTGACAAGGAAGTCTGGGGCCATGAGATGTGGGAGAAATTGACTGCTCCCACACAGCAGACATGTGTGCATCATGTAGATGCCCGTCCTGCTAAGCCCAATTTGACAGCCCTTCTGAATGAAGAAGGGGACAGGCAGGCTGCAATTTGAGCTGTACAGACTGCACAAGAGTGAAGTGTTTCGTCAAGCAGATTTTGAATTTAACAGTTACCCTTGTGTGGAAGAAAGAACCCCTTTGAGCTTGTGCATTGCCCCTGATCGGAATTTACCCCTGGATGGCCCTGAATCAGAAGGAGAACCAGCATTGTGTGGGGGGCAAAAAGTGTGAACCTCTTATTCTGAACCGGCCACCCAGAGCAGGGGAGGTGATGATGGCAGATGGAGAGGGCAGAAGGTGTTGGGTCATTCCCCAGGGAGAGGAGGTGCCACCGTGTCATGACTGAAAGAAATTGTCTGGACATGAATGCTATACTCAATGTACTCAATAATGGTGTTTTTGTTTTGCTTTAGAAAAGTGTCTCTGTGTTTGTACCTGTACCAGTGGCTCCTGCCATATGAGAATGCAGGTCCTTTGCTTTTCCTGGTCCTTGGACGCCTGTCTCATGTGTAAGCTGGACCCATTGCCCTCTGTTCCACACAGAAGCTATGACAGCAGCAGCTTCTCCTGTGCAAAGATGGAGATCCAGTCTCTTGCAACGTGATGGGCATGGGAGAGTGGGCGTGGGCTGAGAATTGCTTGCATCATTATGTCTTGGCAAATGCATTTGAACATGAGTTAGAACGGCCTGCATATGGGCCTAGAATTATAGTTTAAGATTAACCTTGTATGTTTATCAGAGTGAGCACTGTCTGTGCCAGAATAGAAGAACGTGAGTCAATGTAAATTCTTACTGAAAGTAATTGATGACGAGACGCATTAGTGGGCTGGAGTGATTCTAGATCTGAGCTTCTTTGTATTATGTTTCACCCTGTCTCTGTATTGATGATGGTTACCTCTCTGATTTGTATTTTTGCAGTGTATGTAGTATGCACAATTAATAAGCGGCACCATTCAGCTGATGCTTTAACAGCTCGTTAGGCTGCTGCACATGGAGGACTGTGAAAGTTCAGGAGGTGAAATGTACTAGAATTGATAACCAAAAGACATTGTGAGGAGGAGTGGGGTGTGAACTATTCCCAGTAGGAAAGGGTATGGACTCAATTAGATAGTGATACCCCCAGGATCACTGATAATGGTAGAGGATGTATTTGTGTCGTATCCCTCAGTGCAGTATATTAGGAAGACAGAAATATGTCCTGCCCACCGGTACGAGAATGTCGATGTAATGTTGCTCAAATCCGCACTACTACTGGATATTACATATCCATTGAATATGATACCAACACCTTGGGGCGGGAGGCCCAGGAATAGAACTTCACTTTCCCCGTGGGGTTTAATGTCACATCAGTGGCCCAGGCCTTGTGAGAAGGTAAGGAAATCCAAGGAAAGCTAAAGCAACTATCTAGAAATGAAAACGGGATGATGTTGCGAATTGAACATGAACGCTCAGAGTTGGTGAGGATTACACAGGTTACAGAAGATTGGCATCCTGTGATTATTTTCTTCATCAGTATTATTATGTTGCTTTTCTGCATTTGTTTTCTGTATGGTAAGGTCAAACGATTATACACAAAGGTGTAGGTTTTGGTTTAGACTGAGGAATGAAGTTTATGAGACTTTATAAAGTACAGGTGACACAGTGGTATACACCAAGGGGTGGAGTGTAGTGGAAAAAGCCAGAAGACCATTGTGATCTTGAGGAGACAGTGGTGTATGACCATTGTTGTACCTGTGTCTGGGTCTCTGTTGTATGAACATACCTGCTCTTTGTGTCTTTGGTAGGCCTAAATTCACTATTGATTATATTCAGTGTGTAGAACCAGTGACCTCATGATGTTTGGAGTTTGTTATGAGAAGATTCCCACTTAAGAGTCTGTCCGCGGACAGGTTTACACTTGGCAAGGATGTTAGTTGATTAGAAGCACTCCAGTTATCCGTAGACCAGACTCCCATGGCACATGATGGGGAGGAACCTGATTATCAGCTGGCAAGATTTCAAAGACTTAGGTAAGCGACCGAAGGGTCGAGAGGACCCGGGAACTGAGTGACTCCTGATGGTTTCATGGTCAACTTGAAAGGATTGCTTATAGTTAGTCTGGGAAACTGCTATGGAAGTGCCTATTGAGACAAACCACCTTAATCTTACCCCATTTACTGGGACCAGGTGTGATTATCATAAACAGAGAAAACTTATATAAGATTACAAGCCTGTGGCTTATGCTGGCTCACCTTGTCGTGGAAAGCTAAGCAGGGTCAAGCCTGGTTATTACTTGGATGGGATACCCCTCCTCTAGTTTCCTGCATTGAGCAGGGGGTTGGACTCGATAGCCTTGTAGGCTCCTTCCAACTCTATGATCTATGAAATCTATCTATGAAATCGATTAGGGAATCCTTAGGAGGGGTGAACCTCGACACAGACCTAGCCGCGCAGAAGGTGCTATGTGTGCCGGCCAAGGAGTCCGTCCATTGTCATTTCTTTGAGGGGTTCCCAACAACAGAAGGGACGTAAGCATTGTGCTCTCTGCATCTACCTCGCTGCTACAATCTGTTTTCTGTGGTTTGCTAATAAAGCTTTTCAACCTTCACCCATAAGTGTGCTCATTGTCTCTAGATCCTAAAAAGAGCCGCTTGTGCTGGTCATGACCTATAAAGCCCTATAAGACTTGGGACCAGGCTAATTGAAGGAACCTTTTTATCCCATATGAGCTTGCCCAGGTTTTAAGATCCTCAGGAGAGGCACCACCGACTCCAGAGGTGCACTGGTGGCAACATGAGAGAGGGCCTTCTTGGTGGCTGCTCCCAGGTTGTGGAATTCCCTGCTGAGGGAGCCTAGGCTGGCTCCCTTTTTGCTATCCTTCTGCCGGCAGGCAAAGACGTTTTTATTCAAGCAGGCCTTTGGCATGTAAGCTTGGAGAGTCAGTGTGGCGTAGTGGTGAGAGTGTTGGACTGGGACCCGGGAGATCCGGGTTCTAGTCCCCGCTCAGCCATGAAACTCACTGGGTGACTTTGGGCCAGTCACTGACTCTCAGCCTAACCTACCTCACAGGGTTGTTGTGAGGATAAAATGGAGGGGAGGATGATGATGATTATGTAAGCCGCCTTGGGTTCCCTGAAGGAAAAAAGGCAGGGTATAAATATAATAAATGAATAAATAAATAAATAAGCTGGTCCGTTGGGTTGGCTGTGGTTTTTATTCTGTTGTTGTGTTCTTAACTGTGTTTCTATTGTATCCCTTTTATTATTGTTTTGATCAAATTTTATTTTTAAAATGTTTTAGTTCCTGTGGAGGAAGAGGGGGGGCTGGCTGGCCCGCCAGACCTCCACCTTTTCCTCCTTCAAGGGAAAACCCAGTACTTGCCACCATGTGGCCCGGAAGGGGGGGCTGGCTGACCCGCCACCACCCCACCCTTGCCTACTGGCAAAGGAACCAAGACCCCCAGAGATCTCAAGGTACCAGATTGCCAGCCTCAGCTGTCTCTGCAATCCTACTTGGATCTCTGTTCAGGGACTCGCCTTTATTTCTGTAACCTGGATTTAGATACTGAACCAACAGAGTACTACAAAACCCATGTGGGGTAAACCATGACAAGGTTTATTTCTGGTAGCATCTTACAACAAGATTAGGCAAATAAGAGAAGCACACAAAATAGAGAAACACTTTAGTACACAGTAAAGCTGCAAAATAAGAAAACTTGATTCCTTAAAATCTCTCAAGCACACACCTGTTACCTGAGGGTGTCTTCTTCAAAGGGTTAGATCCAGCACAGCCTTGCCGCCCGATGGAGAATTACCACACCTACCCAAAGGTCCAAGATGGGCAAACTCCCACAAGGCTTGCTTTCACCAGTGCCTTCAAACCAGCCAATTTTACCAGAGGCTGCCTGGGGTCGGTTCTTGAGGGGGGCCCCCCCTAAAGGCTCGGGCCCCTCGCTGGCGCGCTGCCATGCCGGGCACGCTACCAAAAAGGACTGACCAAGAACAAAGGCTTACACGTGGGGAAATAGCTCATCCCCCTCCCCTTTTCTGTAACTTTCTTGCTTCAGCCAATCAATTTGAACTTCACCTGGCCAGGCAGGGGGAGGGAAACTGGCCAGGCAGGGGAAAGGGAACTGTGAATCATGGCTTGAACTATCTGCATATGAATGCTTTCAGCCTGGCTCCTCCAGACCTCTGGGCGCCAAGCCCCATCCCATGTTCCAGCACCTTTTGCTTCCTCCCAGCCCCCACCTGGTTTACTCATGAGGAGGCGTGTGTGTGTGTGTGTGTGTTTGTTTGTTCCTGCATGCATGCATGCATGCAGGAACCCTAAAAACTCTTTTCTCTACACGCTAACTATGCACACCCCACCCCAGCCGGTTCACACCTGAGGTGTGTGTGTGTACCCCCAAAGGCTCGTTTCTCCACAGTTCCTAATGACTGTAAGCCGCCTTGCCATTTTCTTGGTAGAAAGTCTGCGTACAAATCAAGTAAATGCATAAATAAATACTGTTTTTCTATACAAGTACATATCTTTATTGCGTATAGCCTTTGCAAAGTACAATGAAATCCTTAAAAACTAATATTAAATCAGAATTACATATTGAAATCACAGTTTAAATCCTCTATAAACAGAATTTATAACCATTTATAATCAGAATTACCGGGCATTGATTAAACATCATAGTTCATAATATGAGTGGCCCACAGTTTCTTGGCTGCCAAGGCGTAGTTAGCCACTGACACTGTTACATATTTGGAGTTATCTGAGAGAAGTTCCAGCACCATCTCTTGAGGGGATCTATCAGCATGTAACTTGATAAATCCTCCCAAAATCTTTCCTTCTGGGATCCTCATACAAGGGGCAATACAGCAAATAATGCAATATATCTTCCATCTGATTGCACCCAAATATACATCTCCGTTCATTGAGTGGGATACCCAAATATCTCCCATCGAGATGTGCTGAAGGCATCAGTTGCAACCTCAATTTTGTAAATGTCTTATGCAGATGTGGGTGTGTCAGGCGCTCAGGCCCTCAAAGTAGTGTGACTCTTGCATGCTTAACTTTAATTAGAAATACCAGGTGGTAAAGGATGTGGCAACAATGGTTGCCCTATCTTGACTCGCATCATGGTCGAAAATCCAATTTCTCTCTCTCTCTCATCTCTCTCTCTGTCTGTGTGTGTGTGTGTGTGTGTGTGTGGAAGAGAGAGAGAGAGGAGAGAAGAGAGAGAGAGAGGCAAAGATGGATTTTTGTGTCAAGGACTGTGAGCACCTTTACACCTCCTGGTACTCAAAACAAACTTGTGGGGCTCAGCGTCTTGAATTCAAAGTGCCCATAAGGTAGGGGTGGGATGGGGACCTTTCATAGAATCATAGAATAGTAGAGTTGGAAGGGGCCTACAAGGCCATCAAGGTCCAACCCCCTGCTCAGTGCAGGAAACTTGTTTTCCAGTCCCCTAATCATCTCTGTTGCCCTCCCTCTGAACCCTTTTGCACCCGGCAGATGCCAGGTGGATCTTGTAGTTCTAGTAAAACCAAGTGATTCCTCAAGCCTGAAATCTGCCCACCCCTGTTTTAGGGAGCCCGAAGGTGGTTTCCATTGATATCTTAAGCAGGCTGTCTGTTATAGGGTGCTCGGAAGAGGTGGGAAACACCTGTCGGTGAGTTTGTAAGAGTATGGTCCTTTCCAAAATAATGATCCATGGTCTCCCAGCAATCCAGAAATCATTTTAAAGGCCCTGTATCTTGATCTAGAAAGAGCCCAGATTCCTCCAAATAGTTCCATCCAAAGTTGTGTATCGTTTATGGGCTTTCTCTGTGGTTTTGGGGTGGCCAGCATGCAGTTCGGTCCTGGATGGGAGCTCCCGTCCAGATCATGTTGTCAAAGCTGCATCTCAGACTTGAGATGTACATCACCGCCATGACTAGGGTGGGATACAGTGTAATAATTAAATTAATAATTTAAAAATCTAGTAATTATTACATCGTTAAATTACATTGAATTCATCAATTAAATTAAATTAGCCATTTTCTCTCTCAAAAACCTGTCTTTCTAGGATGTTTTGTTTCACCCTCCTCGCTTTATTCTTTTGCGGCATCACCATCAACGCAGGTAAATCCTGGCAACAAGCCGTTGTTCCACAAGGGGTGCATGCTGTTGGGGTCCAGGCGTAGGCTGCTGTGCCCCAGCTCATCAGCGGCTTGTTCTCTTCAAGTACTGGAAGAGTGCGATCATATCTCCCCTCAGTCTCCTCTTCTGAAGGCTAAACATGCCCAGTTCTTTCAGTCTCTCCTCAAAGGACCTTGTTTCCAGTCCCTTTATCATCCTTGTTGCCCTCCTCTGAACCCTCTCCAGTTTGTCTATGTCCTTCTTAAAGTGTGGTGCCCAGAACTGGACGCAGTACTCAAGATGAGGCCTAACCAGTGCTGAGTAAAGAGGTCACTTTGAATTTTGTTTCTGTCTTCCAGAGTATTAGCTGTTCCACCCACTTTGTGTCTATCTGCAAATTTGATAAGCATTCCCGTACCCTCCTGATCCAAGTCATTAATAAAAATGTTGAAGAGCACTGGGCCCAGGACCGAGCCCTGTGTACCCTGCTCGTTACCTCTCCCCAGTTTGAGAAGGAACCATTGATAAGCACTCTTTGAGTCCAATTCTGTAGCCAACTGGGATCCACCTGATAGTTGTTCCATCTAGCCCACTCTTAGCTAGCTTGCTAATCAGGATATCATGAGGCACTTTGTCGAAAGCTTTGCTGAAGTCCTGATATATTATGTCCACTGCATTCCCACAGTCCACAAGGGAGGTTACCCGATCAAAAAATGAGATCAGATTAGTCTGGCAGGATTTGTTCTTGACAAATCCATGCTGGCTTCTAGTAATCACTGCATTGTTTTCAAGGTGCTTGCTAGACTGACTTCTTTATAATCTGCTCCAAAATTTTCCCAGGGATTGATGTCAGACTGACTGGCCTATAGTTTCCAGGTTCCTCTTTCTTGCCCTTTTGAAGATGGGAACAACATTTGCCCTCCTCAGTCATCTGGCACTTCACCTGTCTCATGATTTCTCAAAGATA
>CM037877.1:302414562-302497062 GCA_021292165.1 Shinisaurus crocodilurus
AGTAGGGCTTCAGGCCTGGACATGGGACAGAAACGGCCTTGGTCGCCTTGGTGGATGATATGAGGAGGGCTTGGGATATGGATAGGGGCGAATGCTCTTTTCTAGTCCTCCTCGATCTCTCAGGGCTTTTGATACCGTTGACCACGGTATCCTCCTGGACCTCCTGGAGGGGTTGGGCATGGGAGGCACTGTATTGTAGTGGTTCCGGTCCTTCCTCTATGGAAGGTACCAGAGGGTAGTTCTTGGGGAGGAGGCTTTGGACCCTCGGCCGCTCACTTGTGGGGTGCCGCAGGGTTCCATCTTCTCCCCGATGTATTTAACATCTACCTGAAGCCGCTGGGAGCTATCATCAGGAGGTTTGGGGTGCGCTGTCATCAATATGCGGATGACACGCAGCTCTACCTCTCCTTCAAGTCCTCACCAAGGTTGGCTGTTGAAACCCTGTCCAAGTGCCTGGAGGCAGTGGGTGGCTGGATGGGAAGGAACATGCTGAAACTGAACCACGACAAGACCGAGGTACTTCTGGTGGGAAACAAGGGAAGGTTAGGGGATGTTGACCTGGTGCTGAATGGGGTACATCTACCCCTGAAGGACCAGGTCTGCAGCTTGGGAGTCATTCTAGACTCCCAGCTGTCCATGGAGGCTCAGGTGTCAGCTGTGAGCCGGGCGGTGCTGTATCAGCTCCATCTGATATGGCAGTTGCGCCCCTACCTTCCTAATCACCTGCTTCCATCAGTGGTTCATGCCTTGGTCTCCTCTCGCCTAGACTACTGTAATGCACTCTACGTGGGGTTACCCTGGAAGATGGTTCGGAAGTTGCAGCTGCTACAGAATGCAGCGGCTCGCCTGGTTAAAGGCTGCCGCCAGCGTGATCACATCACTCCAGTGCTCAAAAAGTTGCACTGGCTACCAGTTGTTTGCTGAGCCGAATTCAAGGTGTTGGCATTGACCTTTAAAACCCTGTACGGCTCCGGTCCAGTTTATCTCAAGGAGCGCCTCCAGCAACATCAGGTAGGCCGCTCAACAAGATCTGCCACCGGACGGCCTTCTCCCTGTCCCATCAGCCAGAGAAACCAGGCTGGTGGGGACTCGGAGGAGGGTCTTTTCTGTGGCAGCCCGCAATTTATGGAACTCTCTCCCCAGTGACCTCCGCCATGCCCCTTCCTTGATTAGCTTCCGCCGTGCATTAAAAACATGGCTTTTCAGGCGGGAATATGGGGTGGGTTAGGATTTTTAAGATTTGTACTGTTTTTAATTGTCTTATACTGTGCGTGTATCGTCCCGTCCCGTCCCCCCCTTGTATTTTATTGGATTGTACATCGTTCAGAGTGGCCAGATGTCTGGCCAGATGGGCGATTCATAAATATAATAAATAAATAAATACAGCAAAATGTCATGTTGTGCGATCCCAGTGAATGTTTTCATCATGTTGTGCCATCCCAGTGAGTGTGGGCTACTATGGTAGGGTTGTTTAACCCTCTCATAACCCACGCTGGCCAGCTTCACATGACACAACAACCCCTGAGTGGGGGTTGCGTATGTAACATCAGGGGTTAAATAACCCACGACGAGCTGCAGTGTGTTGTCCGAACCCAGTCATTCTGACACACAGCCTGCCATGCAGGGTGGCTTGATTTAAATTATTATTTAAATCAGCAAGAAGAATGGTTGATTTAAATAACTGATTTAAATCAAGTTTCCCATTGAAACTTTTGCACATAGTTCCTGAACAGTGGTGCAAATCTGACCACCAAGCCAAGTTAAGTTGCAACTAAACAGGAGTATTATTTACACCATTCCATTCTTACAAGCAGGCTTTTCATCTCTTTGTCTCACTGTAATATATTTCCACATGATTTCCTTTTTACCCATAGAAGGAACAAGAGCATAAGAACGTAAGAAGAGCCCTGCTGGATCAGACCAAGGGTCCATCTAGTCCAGCACTCTGTTCACACAGCAGGGTTGCAAAAAATCATGATTTTTTTTTGCCAAAAAATAGAAAAAAACGATTTTTAAAATTTAAATCAATGATTTTTTTGATTTAATCAATCCCCCCCCCCCAATTTAGTAAAATTAATTTTAAAGTTTCAGGCAATCACATGTACAAATAGCCTACACTTAATAGTTAAGAACACCAAATTATACAGAAAACACTTTCCTCATTTTTTTTTAATTTATTTGAATTTTAACATATACAAGACAACCGAACAACCAACAAAACATCTAATCCATTACAGAAATTGTATTAGATCAGAACAAAGTAACCCCCCCCCCCCCGAACCAACATTCAAAGGAACAAATCTGGCTGGGCACCTTTTCCGGAGTCTTTTCGGCCATAAAGTAGTCAGTTTTGTGATAGGTGGATATTTGTAAGTTTATTGCATCCAATGTACTGGAAGGCTTGAGGTATTTTTGTTGTAGATGTTCTGTATGAAAATTGGATAAAAGGCCACCATTCTGCTTCAAAAGAGTTTGTTTTCTTTCCCCCCCTGCAATTCTCAATTTTTTGAGTTAGTTTTTCAATTAATGCAATTTCCCATACCACATTATACCAGTGATTGATGGTTAGCCCTTTGGCATCTTTCCATCCTCTTGCTATTAGTAATTTAGCAGCTTGTAATAGAAATCTTATTAGGTTCTTGTATAATAAATTTTTATTATCTCTTTGAAAAATGTTTAATATTGCAATTCTGGAGTTTTATTTATCTCTGTCCCTACAATTTTAGATATTTCTTTGAAAACTATTGTCCAGAAGCGGGATACTTGCTTGCAGAACCACCACATATGTTTGTGTGATCCGATTTCTCCACAGGCTCTCCAGCATAGGGAGAGTAGTTTTTATTAATATGAGATATTTTGTGAGGAGTCCAGTGCCATTTCTGTATTATTTCAGTGAGAGTTCTTTGAATTTTGTTGAAATCGCTTTAAATGGGAATTCATCCCATATATTTTCCCATTCTTCATCTTCTATTTGCATTCCCCATTCTCTTTCCCATTTTTCTTTAAGAGGAAGGCTATTTCCCATGTCTGTTTTTATCAGAAGTGCATATAAATCTGACATTAATCCTTTTTCCTGATCTGTAAAAATTAATAATATCTTTTCAAATTGTGTCAGATCTCTGGTGCCTTGTTTTTTCACATTCTCTAGTCTAATGAATGAGCTTATTTGGTACCATTGTAACCAAGTAATTGCCGTATTTCGTAATGTGTTTCTCCATGTGTCTCTTGGTAGTGGTTGTGAGTTATTATATAAGTCTCGTAATATCAATAGGTTATTATTTTTCAGTGATTCTCTAGATATCTGTATGTCTTTAACTGGAAAATTTGGGTGTGCATAGAGTGGTATTAATGGTGAAATTCTTGGCATCAGTGTCTCCTTTCTTCCTTTCCATATCTTTAATATTATTTCCATGTTGGAGTGTTGATTTTGTATACCTTGTGTTATTCGTTTTTGACAAAGGGTATTGTGTGTGGATTATCTTGTGCTAACAAAAAAATTTCTATTTTGACCCAATGTTTATTTTTATTATCTGCCATGAATGATAATAGATGTCTCAGTTGGTAAGCTTCAGGAATCGGGTCGAGAAATGAATCAGGTGAATGGGTGTTCTGCAGATGCATTTTTCCTGCCATCTCTGTGATCACATTGGTACTTTTGGGAGCCGGTGCAGTCATGCAAATTAGATTCCCTACGTCTGGGAACTGTCAGGAAGGAGGGACTGCATGGAGGCCATTAGCATTCATTTCTGTTCTTGTCCCAAAGATTTCCTTGTCTAATTTAGATCACAAGTCTGCCCCTCCCCCATGAAAGACTGTTTAAGCCAGCCTTCCCCAACCTGACACCCATCAGATGTACTACAAATCCCACCATCCCCAATGTGACCACTGGCCTGCTGGCTGAGGATGGGGGTTGTAGTCCAATACATCTGGAAGGCGTCAGGTTGTGGAAGGATGGTTTGAGCTTTGTACTGCATGGCACCCAAACCCACCTAATAAGCTTTACAAACAATATTTTAACAAGTGCTCAACAGACCACAAGCAGAAAATCCACATGGTATATTTGTGGCTGGGCTGCACCATTTCATGTTGTAGGTGGGGAAGCAAGTGTTCGAATGTTCCCTGATACGTAAAATGTTCCCTACTCATACAAAACTAGTTTGTGAGTCAGGGAGAAGGTTCTAGGTATCTTCCCCCTGCACACGCACACACACAGGCTGGGTTCAGACAACACAGTAACCCATACTCAAGGCTATGCATTCAAACTAGCATACTTGGAGAGTATGACTGGGTTCAGACGACAAGTTGTCATTGAACTGTGGGTAGTTGCTGAAACGTGGGTTATCGTATTGTCTGAACCCAGCTGCGCTAACAAGCTGTGGGTTGATAATCGCAAACAACCCATGAAGAGAACCCATGGTTCGTTGTCGGGTTATGAACTGTGGGTGGTTCACCATGGTTTGTTATCTCGGCTGGGTTCAGACAACATGACAGCCCACGTTTCAACAACAACCCACAGTTCAATGACAACTCATTGTCTGAACCCAGTCATACTCTCCAAGTATGCTAGTTTTGAATGCACAGGAAACTCTTCAGTAACAGAGAGCATTCAAGACATTTGATCCCTTTGCACTTGTACCATGAAATGGATCACCAGATATATCATATGTGGTTTATTTATTTCATTTTACTTACAGAATGTGTACCCTACCCTCCAGTTGCAGCTGCAATGTTCAGGGCAGCTTCTGCTCATCTGCTTTAACTCTGCAACGAACTTCAGGGCCAGGTAAGGATGGGCCGGCTTCTTTGCACTAAGGGCCGCAAACTGGCCATTTATTCCAAAGCTCTGTGCCCCAAACACTAATATCTTCTGATACGAGGTTAGCATGATGATGCAATTATTGTCACGCACAAGGCAAATATCAAACTGCAGCCCATGGCCATGTTGAATGTATGCTAGAATATTATTTTTCAGAAACTATCTTAAATGCAAGAACTTTAGTGAATCCTGGGGAAATCTTGACACATCATTGGGGGCGGGGAAGGAGGGTAAACCATGACTGTGTGACGTCACCAAGCTCACATCACCTTACCTTTCCTTGATGCTGCTGTTTGGAAGAACTGGAGTTATCTTCATCTCCAGAGCTGGAGCACTCTTCCTCCTTAACGGATCCATTCCTTGATTCTTCCTTGCTCCTCCTCCTTTTGGGCTTCTCTGTTCCTGTCTTCTGCTGGCTTTGACTGTTTTCCTTCCCACCAATTCATTCCCAGAGTCCTCAGAATCAGTCTCTGATTCCATTTTACTGACACTCTTCCTCCGGGACCTCTCTGATCCTCTTTTTTTCAGCATTTCTTTCTCCTGGCTAGATTCACTCCCAGACACATCCTTGCTCTTCTTTTTAAGCACTCTTTTCTTTCTCTGATTCCCTCCTCCACATTCTTCTGCTCCACTCTTGGATTCGTCACTGCTCAGAGTGACTTTCTTGGACTTGCTTTCACCCTTTTCTGTCTCCTCTGCTCCACCCTGCAAGTCATCTTCACTACTACTGGGTTTCTGCATTCCTTTCTTGTTTTGTTTCAAGCCCTTACGCTTCCTTGTCTCACTTTCTGATTCTTCACTGCTCGCACTTGTCTTGAGCTTGGGCTTCCCTTGCTTCTTCTCCTCCTGTTCATCCTCCAGTTCCTTCCTGTTCACATTCGTCCTCTGGGTCTTTTTCATCCCTTTTTTAGGTTGCTGGCTGTCTTCTGAACTGCTCTCTGATTCCTCTGCACTCACACTTTTCCTTCTTTGTTTATGATTTGCCATCTTTCCCTGCATCCCGAACTTCTCTGAGTCACTCCCCGATTCATCCTCACTCTCAGTCCCCACTTGAGCCTTCAGAGTTTGTCCTGCCCTGTTTTTTGCTTTATTGCTGCCACTCCTCTTCTTCTCCTCTTCATTCTCACCCAAATCAACTCTTTTCTTCTGACACATTTCCCCCACCTTAGATGGCTCACTTTCCTCTTCAGACTCACACTCCTGTTTTCTGATTTGTTTGTCCATCTTTCCGTTCTTTTCTTTGCTCTGGGCATCAGCCCATTTCTGTTCTTCGTGAAACCCTTTCTTTTTCTGGATCTTACAGTCTCTCAGCTGGATCTTACAGTCTCTCAGCTCATGCTCTGAGTCCGTACTTTGGGCTTTAGGTGCCTCGTGCTCTCGGATCTCTTCAAGATCACTCTGTTGCTCTTCTATGGTCTCCTCAGACTCACTCCCTGATCTGTTCCCCTGTCTCTTACTGCACTGCCTCTTGGCTGATTTGCTGCCTTTTTGCCTCTCCCTTCTTTTGTTCTTTGCACTTTGCCATTCGCTCCCAGATCCATCAGTGTGACCTTCTGCTCCAGAGTCTCCTTGCTCAGAGGAGCCTGAGAATTTCTGAGCATGTTTTTGGCCGCCACGGAGTGATTTCTTCTTAGAATCGATCCCAGAATCCTCTTCATCAGAACTGACTTCTGGAAAATAAAGGTGACAGTGAAAAACATGACTGATCCTGGGAGGGGGCAGCTGTTACTCTGCCAGCTGTGATTTAGCACAGGTCTGGTCACTATGGCAAGTAACAAATGTCTGCAGACAAACAGACGTCCTAAATGCTGGCAGAGCAGATCAAGTCAGTAGCCTCAGCTAGGCTGCCCTGTGACACAGAACAACCCACCATACTGATTATGCACTTGTCTGACTTTCCCTTGTATCCCACCTTTCAACAATATTTATTTATTTATTTATTATATTTATGAATCGCCCATCTGGCCACTCTGAGCGATGTACAGTCCAATAAAATACAGGGGGGGAACACACACACACACACACACACACAGTATAAAACACCATTAAAAACAGTACAAAACTTAAAAATCCTAACCCACCCCATATTCCCGCTTGAAAATCCACGTTTTTAATGCCTGGCGGAAGCTAATCAAGGAAGGGGCATGGCGGAGGTCACTGGGGAGAGAGTTCCATAAATTGGGGGCTGCCACAGAAAAGGCCCTCCTCCTAGTCCCCAGCAGCCTGGTTTCTCTGGCTGATGGGACAGGGAGAAGGCCATCCGTGGCAGATCTTGTTGAGCAGCCTACTTGATGTTGCTGGAAGCGCTCCTTGAGATAAACTGGACCGGAGCCGTACAGGGTTTTAAAGGTTAACGCCAACACCTGGCGTTTAATATTTTTTTAAAAAAGTCCAAGGAGCCTTCTAACAAGAAAACCAATGCTAACAAATGAAGAACGACAATCAGAATAGAATAAAAAGTACAATCTTAAAATATCATCAATAAAAGAATAGCAGCAATAGTAAAAGAGCAGAGAATATAGTTTTGCTCAGAGAAATAAATTGGTTTTGACCTGGCACCTAAAAAGCAGCAATGCAGGCTTCAGGCAAGCATCTCTGGGGAGGGTGCTCCACCATCTACAATCACCACCTTCAACACATTCTGATGGTTGCTGGTCTCAGGCCAGGCCAGGGATCCACCCGCAGAGGGAGGTGTTTGATGGTGACAGCGGTGTGCACGCGGAACCGTATTGCTTCAGAATGCAAGTGGGGGAATTGCATGTTCGAATCCTGCCTGTGCATCAAACACTCCCTGCATTTAGGGCACAATCCTCTGCATGTTTAGACAGAAAAACATCCTACAACTCCCACCATGCCCCAGCATGGCTGGCTGGGGAATGCTGGGAGTTGTAGGACTTTTTTCTGTCTAAACATGCATAAGTTTGCACCTTCAGAAAATTAGCAGCCAGGGAGAAAGCAAGGGTAGCCCCCTTCTCCTTGTCATACTAGCTTTCCCCCCTCGCCGGATCGTCACCTTGAAGTGGTGAGTGGGCTTGCGTGTTCCGATGAATCCTGTGAGCAATGCCGTCGGGAGCTATGTACTCCCAGTAGGGTCACCCATGGCGGTAAGGTCCGGGGAGAGGAACCAGACAAAGAACGATCCAAAACATAAAGTCCTCAACGGCAGAACAGGCGGAAGATAATTAAACCTAAATTACAACGGCTGTGAAGGCGGATGAAGGCTGCAGCAGAGAATGGTTTTCCAATCGTCAGGGTAACCGTGCCATTGGATCTCTGCCGTACTCTGTCAAGTTTGTGTGGTGATTCGTTGTGCACCGATCTCCCCACATAAAACAGTTTCACGCACAGGCGTCTTCCAACCCAACCCATCCAACCCAACCCAACCCAACCAACCAACCAAACAAACAAACAAAAAAAGTCCCATGGCGACTGGCGAATGGCAACGGGGGCAGGACTGTGAATCTGGAAGCCCCTAGTCATGGACCAGCACATGGGCGGTGGATGCAGACTCAGTCGCCCTGTTCAAGGAACGAGGTAGTCGAGCAGCTCGGCAGCTGTATCCATGACTGAGCAGCCCTATTTAGGATCCACTCTGCTCACCCCGTATGGGGAGGGGGCTAGAAAAGGTGCCCTAAACATAGTCTACCTCTTTCTCCCCTGACTGGATTACCGCGTCCAGTGGGGTCACCATTTTAGCGGTCGAAAAAGACATTTGAATTTTGGAACATGGAATATACGGACATTGCTGGATAACATAGATAGTGAACGCCCTGAGCGTAGGACTGCTATTATTGCAAGGGAGCTGAGACGGTTTAAAATTGACATAGCAGCACTTCAAGAAACTCGAAGGGCAGGAGAGGGACAGCTGAAAGAAGAAAAAGGAGGTTATACCTTCTTCTGGAAAGGACTACCTGAGCAGGACCGACGAATACATGGTGTAGGCTTTGCCATCAAAAATGAACTAGTGAACTCTTTGTCAGAAGTTCCTACTGGCATTAACGAACGCCTGATAACTCTTCGATTAAAGCTCGCCAATAACCAACAGGTAACTATTTTGAGCGCTTATGCACCAACATTAGATGCTGATGATGACATCAAGGAAAGTTTTTACAGCCAGTTGGACACTCTCCTGTCAGAGATACCTAAGGAGGATAAAATTATCCTCCTAGGCGATTTTAATGCGAGAGTCGGGCGTGACTTTGATTTATGGCCAGAAACTATTGGAAAAGACGGAGTTGGTAATAGCAACCCGAACGGACTCTTACTTTTGTCTATATGTGCAGAGCATAATCTCACTATCACAAACACGCTCTTTCGACAAAAGAATAAGTTTAAAACATCATGGCAGCACCCACGGTCAAAGCACTGGCATCTTCTGGATTATGTAATTGTCCGTGCTAGAGATCGCCGCGATGTACTTCTTACTAGGGCCATGGTGAGTGCTGACGACTGCTGGACAGACCACCGACTAATCCGGTCCACTATGGTTATCAACATTGCTCCCCAACGTAGGCTTCAAGGAAGGAAACCAAGGCGTAAAATGAACATCCAAGTCCTTCAAGATCCTATTAAGCAAACTCATCTTCAATCACTTCTTAAGGAACATCTACCTACGGAACCTCCTGACAACATTGAGGACCATTGGTCTAAGCTGAAAACCTCCATTACTGCAGCTTGTGAACAAACTATTGGATATGAAACTAAGAAACATCAGGATTGGTTTGATGAAAATGACAATGAGATTAAATATATAATTGACCAAAAAAGGAAAGCCTTCCAAATATGGCAAAATGATATTAACTGCGCTGCCAAGAAAAAAACCTACGCTAGCGCAAAGGCTGAGGTCCAAAGAAGAACAAGAGAACTTAAGAACGCTTGGTGGAAAAAGAAAGCTGAAGAAATTCAACAACTTGCAGAATCTCATGATGCACGGGGCTTTTTTAAGGCCACAAGGGCCATTTATGGACCAAAAACCTATGGTACAAACCCTTTACAATCAAAAGATGGCACCAAACTCTTAAAAGACAAAGAGTCTATTGCACTGCGTTGGAAAGAGCATTATTATGACCTTTTAAATCGTAAGTCTAAGGTGGATAATGAGATTTTTTCGCAAATCCCGCAAAAACAAATTAAAGAGGAACTTGCAATACTCCCCACTTTGGATGAAGTAAAAAAAGCCATTAATCAAATGAAGAACAACAAAGCTAGTGGACCAGATGGGATTCCTGCTGAAATCTTTAAAGAAGGGGGGCCCGAACTTGTACAACATCTTCATAAACTCATCGAAAAAATCTGGATAAGAGAAGAGATCCCAGAAGACTTCAGGGATGCCATAATTATCACCCTCTTTAAGAAGGGTGATAGAACAGACTGTGGAAACTATCGGGGCATTTCTCTCTTAGCAACCGCAGGTAAAATATTTGCTAGGATTCTCGCAAACCGTCTTCTATCTATTTCAGAAGAGGTCCTCCCTGAAACTCAATATGGTTTCCGCCCCTCTAGAGGGACAGTAGACATGATTTTTACTGCACGTCAGCTCCAAGAAAAATGCCGGGAGCAAAATCAACCCCTTTATATGGCATTTATCGATTTGGCTAAGGCCTTTGATACTGTAGACCGTACAGCTCTCTGGACTATCCTTATGAAAATTGGATGCCCCAATAAATTTGTGAATATCTTGCGACTTCTCCATGACAACATGACGGCAACGGCTTTGGACAACAACGGCTCTCATGGTGCTCCATTTAAAGTGGGATCAGGTGTTAAACAGGGATGTGTTATCGCCCCAACATTATTTGCCATTTTCATCACCATGGTTTTACATCTTGTCGAGGGGAAACTTCCCACCGGTGTGGGAATTATATATCGAACAGATGGAAAGCTTTTTAATCTCAGCAGGCTGAAAGCAAAAAGTAAGGTAATTACAACCTCCGTTGTGGAACTTCAGTATGCTGATGATAATGTGGTCTCCGCACATTCAGAGGATGATCTCCAAACTATCCTAAATGCTTTTGCAGAAGCATACGAAAAACTTGGTCTCTCACTTAACATCAAAAAAACCAAAGTGCTTCATCAGCAAGTGCAAGCCAATCCTTTGGTGATGCCATCTATCCAGCTTGGCGGGACAATACTGGAAAATGTCGATCATTTTCTCTATCTTGGCAGCTATCTTTCTGTTACAGCTAACATCGACAGTGAAATCCAGCATCGTCTGAGCTCTGCAAGTGCCGCATTTTCTCGAATGAAACATAGAGTGTTCGAGGATCGGGATATTTGTAAGAAGACCAAAACACTGGTTTATGAAGCCATTGTATTACCAACTTTATTGTATGCCTGCGAAACATGGACTATCTATAAACGTCACTTCCACCTCCTTGAAAGGTTTCATCAACGTTGCCTCCGGAAAATCCTGCAAATTACTTGGGAAGATAGGCGAACAAATGTCAGTGTACTGGAAGAAGCAAAGACTACTAGCATTGAAAAAATGATCCTTCAACGCCAACTTCAGTGGACCGGTCATGTTGTTCGAATGCCTGACTGCCGTCTCCCAAAGCAGTTACTTTACTCCCAACTCAAGGATGGAAAGCGGAATATCGGTGGTCAATATAAGAGGTTTAAAGATGTTCATAAGGCTAATCTAAAAAAATGCAATATAAACATCGAAAACTGGGAAGCTCTGGCCCATGAACGATCTAAATGGAGGTTGGCCTTTCACAAAGGTTCCATGGACTTTGAAGAAGCCCGAGTGCAAGGTGAAAGGGAGAAACGTGCTAAGCGAAAAGCACGTCAAATGAATCCTTTACAGGACCATCTTCTATCTGGTAACCTGTGTCCTCACTGTGGGAAGCTGTGTGGATCTAGAATTGGCCTCCACAGTCACTTACGGACCCATCGCTAGAGTCTACACAATCTTCTTTAGAATCTCCTCCTTTTATCCCGGAAGACAATCTTACTCGGTCACGAGTGATCGCCTGATGATGATGACTAGCTTTCCATGGGCAGGGATAATTTTTCATGTTAAGGGAGCATTTAGACATGCATTCTAAAGTAGTATAACCCCTGGAAAGGCTGTATCTGTGTACTTTTTATGAAACTCTAGATTAGCCCTTTTAAAACATAAACTCGTGCCTATCACAAACCTCCATGAAGGTATCTTCATGGAGAGATCCTGGAGGAAGGGGGCAGCTTTTATTAGGGACAGGATAATTTTCAGCATAAATAACAAAACATACATCTTATAGTTAAAAGGAATGGTCATCTTTTTTTCTATTTATAGAGTTTTAAATGTATTTTAAATGTATTTTATTAACTCAAGGACAGTCCCAAGCTTGCTGAGGTAAGCAGGTCTGGGACTGGTTAGTGCTGGATGGGAGAACTCCAAAGTGGGATATAAATAAAATGGCTTTAAAAAAAGAAAAAGTGACACTGATTTCACCTGACTACCAACTAGTCTCAGCCTGAGCATATTCTTCAAAGGAACGCCAGAGCAGTTTCATTCCAACACACAATCCAAATTAGAAAGCAAGGTCAACCAATGGAATAGATGGCAATCAGTGCTTTTTTTCTGGAGAAAAAGGTACCGGAATTCTTGGATTACATTTCCTCGGGAGTAGATGGCGATTAAATTGTAATGCAATTAATAGAAGAAAAGGTGCTGGAACTCAGTTCCGGTGAGTTCCACCAGAAAAAAAAGCCCTGATGGCAATACATTCAAAACAGAAAAAAAGAAGCACTTCTCTGTGCAATTTATTATGGCATCATGGACCTCACCACGGCCACAAAGAAACAAGAGAGCGCATCCCAGAAGCAAGAGCACAGTGCAAGGAAAGGCTGATAACAGAAGGAAAGTTACCTTTCAAGAAAGCTTGTCCACCATTTGGAAACCAGACTTATGACAGACCCTTTCCCTAGTCCAGAGACTAAACTACCTGAGGGGATGTTTGCATCTGAGATGTGTGCGCCATTTACAGCCACACCACTTACCCAACTTTTTGCTGGTTCGTTGCTTCTTCTGCTCCTGTTTGCTTTTGACCTCATCATCAGAACTACTGGTGGTACAACGGGGTCTCTTGTGGCCTCCAGATGTGACAGTAGTCTGGACTTCAGTCATTAATTCTCCATCACCTGGAGAACCATCAGCCTGTGATGGCATGAAAATAAAGAAAGGTTTTTGGTGTTCACCACCTAGATCCTTTTCACTGCTTCCCGGGACACAACACACCCTTCCTCTCCTCCCAAAGGTCTCCCAGTTGGCTCCCTGAGGGAAGGGCTGACCCCCTCTCCCCGTAGCTTTGTTTGCACCTTCATCTGGAGCAGTTCTTCCTCCACCAGCTGTTTGAGTTGCTCCTTCTCCTCTTTAGTTAGACTCTCCTGCCCAACATGGACAAGATATTTCTTCCGGACTATGGCATGAGTGAGGATGCTGCAAAAGACCGAGATGATGGTGAGGCAGGGGGTGCCGACAGAACATCTACATATCATGCCACCAAACTGCATGAGTACAGAAGCCAAGGCACATCACAGGCCTGGCTAAAGTGAGCCCAGGATTCCTTAACCATGGTCCACTGCCTCTACCTTGCCTACTTTGACCCTTCTTTCAGGGAGGTAGTTCTTCATTTTGAATTCAATTCTGTTTTGTAAGTCGCTCAGGGAACATGCATTCTTGGGTGACTGTATAAATCTATTATTATTATCATTATCATTATTATTGCAGAAGTAAGATTCAGCCTTCTCTTGGAAAGAGCCAGTGGGGCGTAGTGGTGAGACTGTTGGACTGGGACTCGGGAGATCTGGGTTCTAGTCCCCGCTCAGCCATGAAACTCACTGGGTGACTTTGGGCCAGTCACTGTCTCTCAGCCTAACCTACCTCACAGGGTTGTTGTGAGGATAAAATGGAGAGGAGGAGGATTATGTAAGCCGCCTTGGGTTCCTTGCAGGAAAAAAGGCGGGGTATAAATATAATAAATAAATAAAGTCACACTCTGAACTAAAGGGTTTTCTCCCCATCATCCCTGATGCTAGGGAGCTGGTTGTGTGATTTCCTTTCAGCGGAGAGTAAAAAAACACACTCTGCACATGCTCAGGGTCATTCTCATATTTATTACTTTTTTCCGACTCACATCCCATAATCCATCAGGACACTGCAAGAAGGCTCGGGAGCCAAGCCATGGTAAATCACTGCCGCGGCCACCAACCTCTGGTCCACATTCAGCCCTGCAGGAGGACCCAGAAGTCTTGGTTCACAGCCCTTCCCGGCCCCTCGGCCCCAGTCCAGAAGGGCAGCACCCACCTGAGATCAGGGCTCCCCCGGAAGACACCCCTGACGAAGTCTTGCATGCCTTGTTGTCTAACAGCGGCCGCGGCCGCCATCCTTTCCCGCCAACGTCCCCCTCTCCCCTCCGCAAGGCCTCATAGGAATTGTAGTCCAGAGCGACCGCGAAGAAGGGGAGGGGCGCGGCCGTTACACGGCTCATTGCATGATGGGAAATGTGGTTCCATTCTGGAAAAGCGAGCGCGTTATCCCACGGCCTCATGGGAAGTGTAGTCCGCTGGGGTTGGGAAGCGAGCCAATGGGAGCGGCTTCCGCTGCCTGCCGGGCTTCATGGGGAATGTAGTCTTCTTCACTCTCAGGGCGCAATCCTATGCGTGTTTAGACAGAAAAAAACTCCTACAACTCCCAGCATGTAAGAATTTTTTTTTCTGTCTAAACACGCAAAGCATTGCGCTCTGAGGGGCTTTGCAGGGTGCTATGGGCTGTTCAAGGATGCTTTATTGGCGTGGCAAGATGAATTAGATGCTGCTAGGACAGTGATGGCGAACCTTTTTGAGCTCAAGTGCCCAAACTGCAACACAAAACCAACTTATTTATTTCAAAGTGCCAACACTGCAATTAAACCTGAATACCAAGGTTTTAGTTTTAGAAAAACAACTCATACAGTTGTCCGAACTAACCTTTTAGCATCTTTTGTCTTAAAAGAAAAACACAATAACAGAGCTTTCAATGATACAAATAGTTTTTTGTTGAAAAAAATCAACTCAAAAAATTATTATAGTACTACATTGTACACATAGCCTGAAGGGAATTTATACAAACTTTTTAAATAATTAGGCACATGTATTTTTGGATAAGGGATTCTCAACTTGTAATATGATTATATGCCAGACTGAAATTGTATGGGGCAAGCTTTACCCTGGGTCCTTTCCCTGCTTCTACAGGTGTCAGATTAGTAAAAGTAAAAATCAACCTGTACTAGGATAACTGAGCAAGATAAACAAGAAAACTAAACGTGCTTAACACATTTTAAACACTTTATGTCTTAGACTGCAAACACTGCATTAGGTAAAAGTTTGCATTGGGCATGCTTTTGCACAATTAATGTGATTTTTGCTATTGCATGCATGCTGATAATTTGTCAAACCTTGGCTCATACTCCGTTAGTCTGAGAGCAACACATGCAGCACTCAGGTCAACTGTTAGGGCTTTACATCCAAGCCATGCTCTGTGCATCATTCTTCAAAATCTTTTAAATGTGATAACAATGTAGAAAAAATTCTGTAACAGGAATTCTAGAATAAAATCATTCTGTTCCACACTGAGAAAGAACAGGATCATTAGTGTTTTGCAGAAGGGGACAGTCTTTTCACGATCTGGTGACCAATGGCTCGAGTGCCCACAGAGAGGTCCCTGCGTGCCAGCTGTGGCACCCGTGCCATAGGTTCGCCATCACTGTGCTAGGAGTTCTACATCCAAGGAGGACCTGTTCTCCTGGTATGCTTGTATTTGCTGGACTTGGTTACCTTTCCTTTACTCCTTCCCATTTCAAGACTGAAACAGATCTGCAGGTATGGATAAACTGGCCTGAACATGATGCTTGCCCTCAGAAACATGGGCTTTCATGCAGCCTGAGGAAGAGTGCCACTCGAAAGCTCACATAGTGTATTTTGAACAATAGCTGGTCCAAATACAAAGTCTCATTTCACCAACTTATAACTTTTTTTCCACACATTTAGTTCTTTCCGCACCATGCTGCGTAGGGCTTGGGTTTTGTTGTTGCTGCAGTTTCAGGTGGGCACTAAAGCAAGAGGTTCATCAAGTCCCTGTCAGGTTGCCATGCATGGCAGGTGGGCTAAATGCAGTTTGGTGGAGCCAGAAGTGCGGTAGGTTTGTGCTAGGCCAGCCCCACTACCCAATTACTGTATTATTATTTTTTATATATACTGCACCATCGGTAAACTGTACTTACAGAATAACTTCAACAAAACTAGACAGGTCTCTGCCCCAAAGAGTTTACAGTCTTATCAGTGAAAACAACCATGAGTCTTGTGGCACCTTAAAGACCAACGCATTTATTCTGGCATAAGCTTTCGTGGAATCAGATACATGGAGTCTTATTGCGAGTTTCAGGTTTGTATACAGTACATCTGGTGATGCTTTAAGGGGTACTCTTTTTGTTTTTGCTGCAATAGACTAACATGGCTACCCTCTGGAAAATCTTAACAGTGCAATCCGATGCACATGATGTGCAGCACATCTACTTAAAAGTAAGCCCCATTGAATTCAGTGGGGCTTACTCCCAGGTATAGGACTGCAGCCTAAAACAGATGGCAGGGAAAGCAACAGAGGAAGTGGAGGAAGAGACGAGAGAAGAATGTGGGCAAACCTGTATTTAAAGCGTAGATACAGATGGGGAAAAGATTAAAAGCGCCATCATCCGATGCACGTTTAATCAAAAGTAAGTCCCACAGTGTTCAACGGGGCTTTACCATCCAGTAAGTGTGCATAGGATTGCAGCCTAAGGGAATAAAAAATCAATGGGTTGTAGTACTCAGCGTTAGTCTAACTTAAGTCGCATCCATTTCAGTGGATCTCTAAGCAGGACTAACATTGGCTACAACCACGAGGGAAAACGTGAGTTTTGAGGAGGGGATGGCAAGGCAAGGGCCGACACCACGAGTGGAGAGCGGCCGCCGCTCAGGCCCTTGCTCTCCCGTGGCATGCTGGGAGTTGTAGTTTTGGTCCTCTTCGCCCGCCCCTTGCTTCCTCTCCTTCCTGGGGCACGCCGGGAGATGTAGTTCGTCCATTCCAACGTTTTCCCCTCCGTCTCCTTGTGCTTCAGTTCCTGTCCCAAGTTACTCCCCCCGGTGGGCATGAACGGGGCAGGGGAGCCTGATCCGGGCGGTGGGGGCTACAAGAGGCGCTATAGGGCCTTGAAGAGGAGGCTCAAGTTCCTGATTTATGTAAGGAGTGTTGGGGCGGGGAGAGGGGGCTGCTGGAGGACGAAGTAATATTTTGGAAGGGGGGGAGGTAGGTAGGGGGTGGCTGGGTGGGCGTAACTTCCCCCCCGGGGGGGGCGTGGGTATAAGGGGAGCTCTGCAAGAAGACTCCTGTGCAAACTTAGCAGTCATGGAATAAGAGGAGGGCCCTCTTGTGGATCAGTAACTGGTTAAAGAACAAAAAGCAGAGAGTCGGAGTAAATGGTACATTCTTCTCCCAATGGAGGGGTGTAAACAGTGGGGTCCCAGAGGTATCTGTATTCGGACCAGTGCTTTTAATCTTATTCATAAATGATCTGGAATTAGGAGTGAGCAGCGAAGTGGCCAAGTTTGCTGATGATACCAAATTAGTTAGGGTGGTTAAGACAAGAAGGGATTGTGAGAAGCTCCAAAAGGATTTTTCCAGACTGGGAGAATGGGTATCAAAATGGCAAATTCGGGTCAGTGCAAGCATGTGTAAAGTGATGCATGTTGGGGCAAAAAAAATCCCAACTTCAAGTATAATTTGATGGGATCTGAGCTAGCAGTGACTGACCAAGAAAGAGATCTTGGGGTTGTGGTGGACAGCTCAATGAAAATGTCGACCCAGTGTGCGTCTGTTGTGAAAAAGGCGAACTCCATGTTAAGCATAATTAGGAAAGGAATTGAAAATAAAACAGCCAAGATCATATTGCCCTTATACAAATCCATGGTACAACCGCACTTAGAATACTGTGTACAGTTCTGGTCACCACACCTAAAAAGGGATATTGTAGAGCTGGAAAAAGTGCAGAAAAGAGCAACTAAAATGATCAAAGGGCTGGAGCAACTCCCATACGGAGGAAAGGTTACAGCAGCTGGGATTGTTTAGCTTAGAAAAAAGGCGAGTAAGGGGAGGCATGAATATAGAGGTGTACAAAATTATGTGTGGTGTGGAGGAAGTGGATAGGGAGACATTTTTCTCCCTCATAATACTAGAACCTGGGGTCATCCCATGAAGCTGATTGGTGGGAGATTCGGGACAGATAAAAGGAAGTACTTCTTCACACAGTGCATAGTTAAACTATGGAATTCTTTCCAACATAAAAGAAGTGTAACTCATACTAATGTGCACTAAAAACTGTGTGTGTGTGTGTATATATGCTCTATTGATCAAGAGTTTACAGTGGCCTTTATAACTTTGCTTTTAATTTTAATATGGATATTTTTTTTGTAAAGTATCACATACCAAGTTTGTTTTTGCTTAGATATAAGAATAGAAAATAAAATATCACTATCATAATTAACGTGGGCAAAATTTAAAGTATCAGGGGCAGGATGCCTATGTACACCAGTGGCTGGGGAACATGGGCGGGAGGGTGCTGTTGCACTCATGTCCTGCTTGTGGGATCCCATGGGCAGCTGGTTGGCCGTTGTGTGAACAGAATGCTGGACTAGATGGACCCTTGGTCTGATCCAGCAGGGCTGCTCTTATGTTCTTAAATGGGATGGGAGTGTGGCAGGGGTTGTGCTGGGTTAAAAGGTGTCCAAAAGATTTGGGGCCATTCTGGGGTTGTTGGGGATTATAGGGTTGTAGCTAGTGTTAGTCCTACTTAGAGTTAGACCCATTGAAATGAATAGTACTTAAGTGAGATTAACATTGGATACAACCCATATTTATTTATTTTATTTTATTATTCTGATTGATATACTGCTTTCCACAAAAGTATCAAGGCAGTGAACATAAAATACAATGGGCATAAAAACAACCACAAATATAACAATAAAAACAGTGCAACACAATTAATCAGCGATAAAACCACACACACTACTGTGTGCTACAAACCACAACTGGCTGGGTCACACTTCAGGGAAAGCTTCTGTAAAGCGATGAGTTTTAAGAAGCCGTCTGAACGTCAGAACTGTAGAGGCCTGTTTAATATCAGTTGGTAAAGTGTTCCAGAGGGTGGGTGTTGTAACACTAGGTGCTCTAGAGTCTAGAATCATAGAATAGTAGAATTGGGAGGGGGCCTACAAGGCCATCGAGTCCAACTCGCTGCTCAGTCCCAAGTCAAGTCAAAGCATCCCAAGTCAAAGCATCCCTGACAGCTGGCTATCCAGCTGCAACTTGAATGCCTCCAGTGTGGGAGAGCCCAACACCTCCCTAGGTAGTTGGTTCCACTGTCGTATTGCTCTAACAGTCAGGAAATTTTTCCTGATATCCAAGTGGAATCTGGCTTCCTGTAACTTGAGCCCATTGTTCTGTGTCCTGCACTCTGGGATGATCAGAAGAGATCCTGGCCCTCCTCTGTGTGACAGCCCTTTAAGTACTGGAAGAGTGCTATCATATCTCCCCTCAGTCTTCTCTTCTGAAAGCTAAACATGCCCAGTTCTTTCAGTCTTGCCTCATAGGGCCTTGTTTCCAGTCCCCTGATCATTGTTGCCCTCCTCTGAACCCTCTCCAGTTTGTCTGCATCCTGCTTAAAGTGTGGACACAGTACTCAAGATGAGGCCTAACCAGTGCTGAGCAGAGGGGAAGTAGTACTTCACGTGATTTGGAAGCTATACTTCTATTAATGCAGCCCAACATTCAGCACTCTGCTACAAGCGCTCTGGAAGTGAACCTTCGGAGCATGTAGCACCCTCAGAAGTGTTCCCTCTAATGATCGCAGAGATCGAGCAGGGGCAGAAGGAGTGAGGCACTCCCTCAGGTAACCTTTGGACTTAGCCCATTGGATGTAACTGAGCACATGTGTTTGGCATAACCAACATTTAACAGCCCATGCTGTGAGTCCTGGGGAGAGATATGAGGGAGCTTTAGAGATGCTGGTGCTTCCAAGAGGGAGTTTTTAAAGGGCTCGTCAATAATTTGCCTGTATCGACTCAATCAAGTGTGTTGTGCCTTTAATTTTGGCTCTAGGTTAGCATTGTGGTGGGTCGGGCATAATAAAACCGTAGTTGGGATTGTTCTGAAGTTGGGCAGCCTGGTGACTTGAACCCACTGTGGGGAGCTGAGGGCATGACCAAAGTGCCATGGGCTGACTTCAGTGGGGCTTCCTTCCTAGAAAACATGCATAGGATGGCAGCCTGAGAAGCCAAGCAGGGATGTGTGTTAGGTTTTGGAGGTTCTGCTCGGGAAATGGGGAACAGGGTGCCATGGTGTAGCCCAGAGCAGGAGTGGGCAGACTTCAAGCTTGCGCCATCTGCTTTAAAAACTCGAGCCCTGAGCCTTGCCTGCTGGAGCCAGGTGCAAAATAGTTTGGCTCAGACGGGTGGACATGTGCTGGGAATGAAGGAACAGGGTGCCCCCTGAGCGCCGTAACGGAACCAAGCTCACAAGTCCATTCACCCAAATATCCGCTCCTGTTTTTCCCCACGCATTATTTTTCAGCATCCTAATTTAGAGTGCAGACCACTTTGAATTGTTGCTATTTTTAATCAATTGGGAGTCAGTTCCCACCTCTGGCATAGAGGCTGCTGGAATTCTGAATCCCCAGGTTGAATCCCATCTCTGCCACTTGCTTGCTAGGTAACCTTAGGCAAGTCTCTCTCTCTCTCTCTCTCTCTCTCTCTCTCTCAGATCTTCTGCAGCATGATGGATGTTGATAATACTGACTTGCCTTGTGGGGTTGTTGTAAAGATTGTGCACTGGGAGAGATTTATTTATTCCAGGTCTTTAATAGCCCACTCTTCAATTTGAAGAGCAGTTTACAGCAGCTGACACAGTAACAGTACATTAAATAAAATAATTACAACCCAGCAGAACAGCAAGGAAAGTCAGCGGAACAGTAGAGTAAAAGACTCTCTAGTGCCACCTTTTCTGACTTGGGTCCCTCCAGATGTCTTGGCCCACGACTCCCAGCATCCCTGACCATTGGCCATGCTGGCTGGGGCTGATGGGAGTTGTAGGCCCAACAACTGGAAAAGGTTAAGGAAGGCAACTGACAATTTGCTACCCTTTAATGGCTCCTGAGACGTGCTACCGTCCAAGGCAGCTGCTTTGCTCTGTCTTCCCTGAAGGGGAAGGGTGAGCTGGAGAGGAGAAGAAGGGACCAAGGGCAGCTGCCCCGCGGGGTGACTTCTTGGCTCTGGCATGGTCTATCTTGTCACTTCTCAGGAACAAGAATGTTTCCAAGAAGAGTTGAGAAAAGCACAAAGAAAACTCTTGAAAGTTTCGCGGGATAAAAGGTGAGCCGATGAGACAGGGAAGGGTGGCGGGGGGTGTAAAATGGGGAGACGGTCGGGAGGTGAGGCTGTGGGTTGGGGCTGGGCGGTGCATCCCGAGCCCAGCAGCTGTTGCTTCAGGCTATGCAGGGGGGATGAGGGGGAGCCGAGCCCTTCCACCGGCCCTGTTGAAAGGCTACTTCAGTATTTCCTCTTTCCTTCCCGTCCCTTTTTCCTTGTGTGTTGTATCTTTTTTTAGATTGTAAGCCTGTGAGCAGGGACTGTCTTGCACATAAGTCACTCTGGGAGCCTTTTTGGCTGAGGAGCAGGATAAAAACATTTTAAATTAATAAATAGTTGATGGGCCTGCTGTGGGAACGCTGGCCTAGTAAGGCCGGGTTAACGCCATTTTCTAGCAGGGCTTCTAGATCCTTAACAGCTGCATGACAGAGAAATTCAACAGGTTAGGCTTTCCCTCATCGTTGCATCTCATCCTAGGGAAAACTGCACCTGGTCAGTTTCTGCTTGTAAATCTGCTAATAACAGCATAGGAGCACTGCCCCCCCAAAGGTGGCAACTCAGTAATTGGGGGGGGGGAGAGGTGGCAGCGGGGAGTGTGGTGGAAGAAACAAGGACAGTGCATCTGAGATGGCCCCACAGCTTAATTTGTGCCGAGGCTACTCAGCACTCCGCCTCAGAATCTGTCTTCAATACCAATGCAGAGTTCTAGACTATGAGAAGTAAGAATAAAGAAAAGCACCTCAGAGTATATGCAGAGTGCCTTTGTCTTGCCGCAGAGTAACCTCAGCCAGACTCTGCACGCTTTGGATTAAAGGGAAGGACCTCCAGGGCAAATGACACAGTTCCTCAGCAGGTTTGAGTAGGCTCCCGGAGCAGTTTACATATTGTCAATAAAAACAAGACAGTGTGCCCGCCGGCTTACAGTCTAAAAAGTCACGACACAAAAGGAACGGGGGGGGGAGGAAAAAAAGAAGTGGTCTTTCACTAGGACTGGTGGAATGGCTCTGCTTCCCTGACTCGCGCTGTATTTGAGTTATTGTCTCCTCTTCTTCACTTCTGCCCATTTCCTCTTTCCAGTTTTCTACTTGATCGCCTGCTGCAGTATGAGAATGTGGACGAAGAATCATCAGGTAATTCTGAGCTCAAAAATTCCTTCTGATAGTGTGTTCTGGGGAGGGGGAGTTCCTACGGTCTTATGGATGGAGGTGTGCGAAAGAGTGAAATGAAATACAGGCTGGGTTCAGACAACACAATAACCCACACTCAAGGGTTGAGTGTGGGTTGTCATTGAACTGTGGGTTGTTGTTGGAACATGAGTTACCATGTTGTCCGAACCCAGCTGCACTAACAAGCCATGGCTTGTGAACCACGAACAGCCCATGAAGAGAACCCATGGTTTGTTGTTGGGTTGTGAACTCTGGGTTGTTCACCATGGTTTGTTATCTCAGCTGGGTTCAGACGACAAGATAGCCCACGTTTCAACAATCACCCACACTCAACCCGTGAGTGTGGGTGATCGTGTTGTCTGAGCCCCAGTCACGGTGTTGTTGTTTTGGTTCATGCTGAAACAATAATGTATATTCAAACAGGAAGAGAAAACAGCACACCCAAAAAGCTTGAACATGGTTTCAAAAATACAGAATCACATCTACAAGACATCTCTATTTTTATTGCCTTTTGTGTTTTAATTTATTGAAGGGTTTTTTCCCCCTGAATGTATTGACTGTATTATGGTTTTAAATTGTTGTGAGAAGCTCTGAAGAGGGTGCAGGCATCAGCAGTGTGTGATACAAGTGTCTATCTAAATTAAATAAATGCGCAATCCTGTGCAAGTTTAGACAGAAAAAAGGCCTACAGTTCCCAGCATCCCCCAGCCAGCTATGCTGGCTGGGGCATGCTGGGAGCTGTAGGCCTTTTTTCTGTCTAAACTTGCATAGGATTGTGCCCTAAATCTTATTAATCCAGGATCCCATCCAAGACATATTAGAGACATTATGCAGACGTGTGCATAATGTACAAAAGTAGTGTTTGTGTGTTTGTGGGCCAGTGACTTGTGTGTGCTTATCTGCAAGGCCAGTTATAAGGCCTGTGGTTGAATCAGGAAAAGGTGGGAAAACGCTGAATTCGATTTAGGTTGCAATCCTAAACTCAGCTACATGGGAGTAAATCCCATTAAACTGAATGGGCCTTACTTCTGAGTCGGCATGCATAGCATTGCACTGTTAATCTTCTTTGTTTTTCCAATTTTTTTAGCTTCTGTTGTAGGTGACCCCTCTGCTAATCTTAAAAGAGATTGTTTTCTAATACCTAGCACTTTTTATATTGGCACTCGTAAAATTTCTGGAATGCGGGCTTCTGTTCTTGGCACTCTGGAGGATCTGGATTCTGAGTATTTTTTAATATCCGGCTGCGCTGGAATTTTTTTTAATCTTGTCGTCTATCTGTGGCTTACGCATGTTAACATCTACCGTATATTATATTTTATATTTGGCTTCTGTTGAATTTTTGTTTTAATATCCAGTTACTTTGAGAATCTTTAGCTCCTTATTGCACCTCTTATAGTAGCCTCTTAATGTATTTTTTGTTGTTGTTGTTGCTGCTGAGTGCCATTGGTGGCTTTTGCTAGGTTGGGTAAATGAACTGTGATGTTTTATTTAAAGCTGCCTGTATAGTGTTGTTCATGTGTCATAATGAATTGTTAGGATTTGTGTACTGTACTTATTATTGGGACTGTTTTGATGACTTCATTCGTTTTTGCAGTGAACTTGCTTGTTATGTGTTTTTTCTTGCAAGCCCAGCTTCAGTGCAGTACTTGCAGAAAAGTTTTATAAATAAACTTGACTCGGCCATAACTTGATCCTAAACCCACTGTGACCATTTCAAATGATGTGGGCTGTAAATCTAAATAAATACAGATCTGTGTGTCATGGTGATGATTTAGTCCAGGCAATGTCGTGATTCTGTCAGGATGATGTGTAAGCCAGTAAATGTGACAATAAAAGGCTAATACGGTAGTTAAAAGCATTTTGAAAGGATGTTACAGCTTGATCCTAAAGGGTCTGCAGCGTGAGGCCTTAAGTGGATAGGATCCGGTTGCGAGGGCTCTTGCTTTACGCGTTAGACAGGGGAGTCAGTGCAGTGTAGCGGAGCATTTATCTCTTTGTCTTGGACCAGGGAGACTTGAGTTCGAATCCCCACAGTTCAGCCTTGAAGATCATTGGATAACCTTGACCACATTGTCTCTTAGCCTAACTGCCTCACAAGGATATTGTGTGGATGAAATGACGCTCCTATATGCCACACGTAAGAGCTTCCTGGCAGAAGGGTAGTATCCAGATCTTGACTAATTCCAATTTTCCCTTGCAGACTCGGAGGCAACAGCATCCTCTGACAATAGCGATGGGGAGATGCCCAAGGGAACAGAGCCACAGTCCCTAAAGAGGTGAGTGTGTGCCTGAGCGCCAAAATGGAGGAGGGTAAGTGCTTGTATTCAAGATGGTCGCCGTCGACCGCAGGCCAGCATGTCTATTCTGTTTGGCTGCCTTGCACAATGGACAGAATCCTTCTGTTTCACCAGTTGCAGCCTGCTTTTAAACTGACCTCCCTGTAGCTTCGGAAGCAAAAAAGACCTCCTGCTGTTTTCCTGTGTGGCTTATCTGCTAAGCCTTAGCATGACTGCTCCAGACAATGTCCCACAAGGGTGATCTATTTGAGAAGTAAATGCTTTGCCAATCATGCATTATATAGCACATTCGGTATGATTTCTTTGGCGCCACGGAAAGATCTGTATAGGAGGTTATGCCAATAAACTGAAATTCAGTCCAGACAAGACAAACCCGCTGTTAGTGGGTGGTTCATCTGCCCGGCTAAGTGGTGTTCAACCTGTTCTCGAGTGGGTTGCAGTCCTCCTAAAGGATCAGCGTCAGAGTTTATGTGGGTGCTCTTGGGTCCAGCATCGTCGCTGGAGGCACAGATGGTCTCTGTGGCACAGAGCACCTTTCATCACCTTAGGCTGATATATGCCAGCTAGACAGAGATTGCCTAGCCACAGTTATCCGTGCTCTGGTAACCCCTCGCTTGGATTACTGCAATGTGTTATACATCGGGCTGACTTTGAAAACGGTCCAGAAACTTCAACTACTCCAAAACAGGGCAGCAGGATTATTAATGGGGACTGTTCAGTATAAACTATTTATTTATTTATTTATTATATGCTTATAATATTATTATATTTATTATATTTATTATATTTATTATGCTTCTAGTCTGTTTCTGGGCCCGATTCAAAGTGCTGGTATTAAATGGCTTGAGGCCAGGTTACCTGAAGGATTGTCTCTTCCCATATATACGTACCCAGACCCTAAGATCATCTTCAGGGGTCTTCCTCCAGGTGCACTTGCCAAATGAGGTGAAGCGGGTGGCTACTAAGGAGAGGGCCTTTTCAGTGATGGCATCCCAGTTGTAGAATGCCTTCCCCAGAGAGGCTTACCTGGCATGCACATCGTGGTCTTTTTTGCACCGGGTGAAGACCTTTTTATTTTTCCAGGCTTTTTAGTCCTTCAGTTTTGTTTTTAAATGTGTTGTTGCGTTTTTGGATTTCCCCCTGCTGGTGGTTTTTATTTTGGTTTTATTCTGGTTTAAATGTTTAAATGTTTATATTATGTTTTATCATGTTGTATTTTTTTCATTTTTGTGAACCACCCCAAGAGCTTTGGCTATTGGGCAGACTAAAAAGGTAATTTAGTCTGTATTTTATTGCATTGTACATCACTCAGAGTGGCCGGATGTCTGGCCAGATGGGCGATTCATAAATATAATAAAAAAATAAAAAAATAATAAATTGTGCTGGTTTTATAGAGTGCATTCATGGCTAATTTTCACCCACAAAACTCTCCCCACAGAAAACGCAGTCCCCAGCTTGGCAGTGCTTCATCGCCTTCATCTTCAGGTCTTTCCCTCCAGCCAACATCTGGCTTTGGGCTCCCAGCTTCAGGGACACAATCCCCCTACTTAACCTCTGTGAGTAATTCCATCTCTCTCTGGGTAATGCGGCAGGGTAGAACAGGCTGCCCAAATCAAACCTTCAGATGCTATAAGCTAGAAAAAGACTGAGGAATAGATTCCTTCCAATGTCAGAGGCGGCTTTGTGAGGTTTTTGTTGAACTTGTAACAGAACTTTTAACATGGCTGCCATGGCAATCAGGCCACGAATCAGATTGGCAGTGAAGATTCTTGGCCATCATTGATCTGTTTTCTTGGCTTTCCTGGGCCCCGATGCCATGTTTGAAAGAAAGGTGTTTACCCTGTGGTACTACTCAACATGGCTGTGCTGGCGTTTGAATGCGATGGCCAACTGTGGCTAGGGTTCTTTGCCAGCATTTAGGGTGGCCACCCCAGTGTCTCTGGTAAAGCTGCCAAGGTTGATAGGATAAAAAAGAAACTACTCAGCTTGGCCAGTGGCTGTATTCAGGTTCTGCCTATGGAAATTAGGACCACCATTTTGGGTAAGGCCACATGTATATTTGTGTGGCCTTACCCAAAATGGTGGTCCTAATTTCAGCCTGAGATTGGCTGTTTTTGTCATTATGCCCATGGCTACTTCCCCATCCTCTCGCCTTTAGCCTCCTTTCCATATCACCTCCATTTCACGTCATTATTTTTCAGTCACAGCATTTAGTTGTGGTTGTTAGCACTGTATATGGTCAAAAAAATTGAGCCTCCGTCTTTTTTGGTCAGAGACGGCGCAACGCGTTGGAAGAGCATAGGATATGATGACGTTATGCTTACATATCAGGGCTTCTTTTTAGGTGTTGCCTAAATAAAGAATTGTTAGTTGCCTGTGTTTGTATAAACTGGCCTGGAGCCCTCCAGATGTTTTTGGACTACAACTCCCATCAGCCCCAGCCCACTTGGTCAATGGTTAGGGATAATGAGAGTTGCCCTCCAGATGTTTTGGGTTTCAACAGGTTGGGGAAGGGTGGTATAAACTATGCCCAGGCACACACGCAGAGTATTTGGGTCTGATCTATATGTTTGTGAAGCCATTCTGGTTTAGTGTGTGTGTGTGTATGCACACATATAACTGACCCCCTCAAAGAGAAGACGACTCTGGAAACCTATTTCCACAAAGGCTTACAGCTGAAACGGGGGCAGACAAAAGACTCAAGGACCTGGAGCAGCTTATGTACCAGGAAGGGCTAAAATTTCAGGCATTTTACTTTAGGGGGGGAAAAGTGATTAAGGGGGCAATCCTATGCATGTTTAGGCAGAAATAAGTCCTACAACTCCCAGCATGCCGGGCATGCATAGGATTGCTCTTAAGGGACACACGATAGAGCAGCATTCCCCGCCCGGTGGCCTCCAGTTGTTCTGGACTATTAACTCCCATCAGCCCCAGCCAGCATGGCCCTTGGCTGTCGGCAATTGGAGTTGTCGTCTAAAATATCTGGAGGGCAAAGCTTGGAGAAGGCTGCGATAGAGGTTTATAAAATGAGGATGTTGAGAAAGTGGATAAAGAGGGTGTTGTTTTTCTCCCTCTTTCACAGTACTAGAACTCCAGCGGGGTCACATGGTACAATTGATGGGCAGGTAGATTCAGCGCAGATGAAAGAAAGCACAGCTTCACAAAACGTACCACTATGTATGGAATTTGCTTCCACATGATGTGCCGGTTTTCAAAAGAGGATTAGACAGCTCTACGGAGGAGAACTGTCTGTCTGGTGGCTGTTAGCCCATGTTAACAAGCCACCAGTCCAGTGGCTGGTAGCTAAATAGAGCCTCCAGATTCAGGAGCAGTATGCCACAGAATACCACCAGTTGCTTGGGGACAGGGCAGGGCCGTTGCCTTCTTGTCCTACCTGTGGGTTTCCCAGAATGGCCCGGCTGATCGTTGTGGGGAACCAGGATACTGGGCTAGATGCATCTTTGGTCTGATCCAGTAGAGCTGTCCTTGAAGCGGTAGGCAATTGTTTGAGCCAAGGTAGCCACCTGCTCGAGATTACAGGAGCAGATCTCAAATATGTGTACGGTGGCTTCTTAATTTTTAAAAAATTCATGCTCGCATGCTCATCAGTCATTCTTTGATTTCTTATTCCATCTTTTCCCTCCCACCATCCTTTTCCCACCCAGCTGGCCACACCCCCTTATGCTCCCTTCCCCTCTGACTACTTGGCACTGGGACCTGAGCCTGGGCCCCCACAGCCCGACACCAACGCTACTCGCCCTGCCCGGAGGCCCCCAAGGCCCCGCAAGCTCAAGGTACCATCAGGAGCATGTGTGCGTGCGGGGGTGGGCGGCGGCGGGCGGCGGGAGGGTGTCTGCATTTCAGAAAATGCAGCTGAGGTTTGTGTGCGTGTTGAAATCTGAATACATAGTACTGAGTTAAATTTGGGAACTCGTTTTTAAACGGTCACAGACTGCACGGCGTTATACTTCAGTTGCGGGGAGGTGACCGTATCATTTGAGATGTATTTCACCGTAGATTAAATGACTATATCTGACGATGCTCCCTCTGCCCATGTGAATTGAATCGATCTCGATGGACAGAGTAAGGCAACCTGGTGCCCTCCAGATGTTTTGGCCTACAACTCCCAGAATCCCTGACCATTGGCTGTGTTGGCTGGGGCTGATGGGAGTTGTGGTCCAACGCATCTGGAGGCCACCAGGTTGCCTACCTCTGCAGTAAGAGATGATAACATAGAACAGCCTTCCCCAACCTGGTGCCCTTCAGATGTGTTTGGGCTACCCATCATCCTCAGCGAGTGTGGGAGTTGTAGTGCAACACAATTGAAGGGCACCTGGTTGGGGAAAGCTGACAACTTAAAACTGATTTTGAATCTCTGTGCCATCGTGGCTTCTCTCCACAGAACCCTGGGAGTTGTAGGGTTTTGTTTTGTTTTTAATGAGCTTGCCATCAGGGAATCCTGTCTTCCCTGATAGAACACAACAGTTCTTTTGTTGCTCTGCGGGATTGTTTGACCCCCATCAATGAGATGCCATTTTAGCCAGTGAGAGAAAACGTGTACATGGGCGTTTGAGAAGAAATAGATGATAGAGGCAAAAGGTTGGGGTGCTCTTGGATGGGTCGGAGTGCTATGTATGATGTTGCAGGCCCACCCCATAAATTGTTGCAAGGCTCACTCATCCTGCCTTCCTTTTGGTTTTGACGCGCTGTGTGTGTGTGTGTGTTTTATACACACACACACACATAAAATGGGCTGTTGTCTGCTTGAACCATGGAAAGTTTTGGACGAGAATTCAGTTGAATCATTATGGGGTTTGGTGGGCCAAAATAAGTGTAGTGACCTTCTGTGACAAAGGAGTCTCACCAGACTAATGTTTTTTCACATGGGGGAGATACTAACAACATGCATTACTTCTTTCCATGTGGGCCTGAGGAGAAGGCCAGGTGTCCCGTGTCCCACACATGTTTCTCTCTCTCCCCCCATCTGCAGCTCCCGCTGCCCCCCACCTCCCACTCTGACTGCTCTCCGGTGGTAGTGGGGCTGCCCTTTCCTTCGCCCCGTGGGACCCCCAAGCTGCCACCGCCCACCATCCTCAGCACGGTGCCTCACCAGATGTTCAGTGACACGGGGGAGGGGAGCGGCGAAGACCCCCTGGATGGCGACGATGAGTTGGTCATCGACATTCCGGAGTGACGGCGGCGAGCGGCGCTTCCCGTTCAAAGGACACAGGCCTCTCTGTGGTGTGTGTGTGTGGGGATGGTGCCCCACAATTTTATTTTTTGTTTACAGACTCCAAAAAACATGCAAAACAGTCAATAAATGGGATTTTTTTTGTATAAAAAATTCCAGTCACCATTCTATACCCTTCCTTCCCCAGATCCCTCCCCCCCCGCCCCATAAGCTTCCTCCTTCTGCTAAACCCTATGAGCCCTTTGAACAATTTGCCTCATAATGAGGCCAGAGGTTTCTTGACCTTGACCTATTGATAAAGAAAAATCCAGGTGGAAAAAGTACATCCCTTTACAAAGCGGGGCAAATCTCCCTCTTTTTTAATTTTGGACTGGACTGGAGAAGAAGAAAAAATCCCTTTAAAAGGCAGGGAATGCTGAAAAAGTGCTTGAAATCTCCTGAGAGGAGAAAGGGTGAACCTTTTTAAGGACCAAGAAAGAGTTTTTCCATTGCACATGTAAACATTTGAAGTCTTAGCTACTTCAAAAAAATTCTGTGGTATTTATCAAAACCCACATGGGGATTCTTTCATATAAAATGGAAACATCCCCTGTGTCTTAAGTGTGTATTTTACTAGGTAGTTTCTAGTAGGCACCCACATTTTGCTACTTGCTGCATTGTCATTTTTGCTACAGATATATATTTTTTTAGTGGTGGTGGTGGGATGTCTGCAAGAAACCGTTCCGTAATCACAGATGTAAGGACTGGGAGTGAGGGGAAGCATCTTTAGAAATTGGCCAAAGAGGATTTTGTGTTTCATGTCTGGTTGATAGTAATTTTTAAGAGAAACGAAATGCCTGGCTGCATACAATTGCTCATAAACATAGATGGAATACTGGCTCTCTTTAAAAGCCGGTTCACAACTTACGGTATATAGCAAACAGATTTGTCGCTTGGGTACTGCTGCATGTCTCTTGGGGAACAATTACATGGTTTGAAGGGGGAATTGGGGGCCTCTAAAGCCATCCAAGATGTTTTTGTACCTGAAGCAGAAAATTCAAATGGCACTCCATGCCTACACTCGCATACTGGTAAAATAATGATTGCTGCCTTTAATGCAGGGGTGTTGACCCTCCTACATCCCGAAGGCCAAATTCCATTTCGTAGAAGCTCTCAGGAGCCACATTCCAGTGGTGGGCTGAGCTAAAGGCAATAGGGGTGGGTCCAAACATACAAAAAATACAGCTTATTTTAGCTTAAAGCTCTTACTCTTAGTAACTAAGTCTTGTGAGAGGCATTTCAGCCTTTTAGAATGCGGGAACCATGAGGAAACCACCAAATGAATCAGTGGCTGGAGGAAAGAGGGTGGTTGTCAGAGGAAAGGGGCATTGTCATCTGGAGGCGTGGCCATCTGCGGGAGGAGGGCTGAATTTGGCCCCTGGGCCTGAGTTTCCTCGCCCCTGCTTTAATGGTCCCACCAGCCCTGCTGCCTGAGGCAGGCTTCCTCAGCCTGGCTAATGGTAGGACCAGGCTAGGCCTAGGCCTAGTCTGCAAATGCATGATGGACAACCATGGCCAATCCTTTCTCATGGCTGCTGCCTGTTCCCATGTGTTAAACACATGACTCCCCATCAGAAATTTGAATGTTTTTCAGGAAAATCTTCCTGATGGAGTTACTGACGGCACAATCGCAAACAATTCCAATGAGAAAGAAAAATGGGAGACATCTGAAATCTAATGTTGCTGCACAAAAAGCACAACAATGAGCTGAAAGCAGAAAAGGATGTGTATAAAGAAATGGAAGGAAGAACAGGTCACCAAGGAGTGTCAGGAAAGCTAGAGCTCAGGAGTGGAGGCTGGCGAGGAATACTGAGTGCAACAAAAAGGGCTTGAGGTGTGTTTGAAGGAAGAGGAAGCTGAAGGAAATGGTAGACTCACTGCTCAGTAAGCATGGTGAAATATTAATAGGCGGCAAAGAAAATGTTCGACTCCTATTTTGCCTTTTCTCCCAAGAAGGGAACTGTATGCAGCTTTACAGAGGCAGCGCGACTGGTGAGGAGGCAGGATTGCAGTTCAAGATTGATAAAGAATTTGTCAAGATATGCCTAGCTGTTTTACATGAGTTCACGTCTTTAGGGCCTGATGAATTGCATCCTAGGGATTGTGGGAATTCTGTGGATGAAATGTACCTTGCTTTTCAGCAAAGCGTTTGTCAAAGTCCCCCGTGATATTTTGTTTGGCAAACTAGTTAAATGTATCAAAGATGATGATACTGTCAAGCACATTCACGGCTGGTTGGAAAGCCGTATCCAAAGAGTGCTCACCAATGGTTCCTCATCGAATTGGCCAGTAGGCTCTGTTCTGGGCCCGGTACTCATCAACATTTTTACCACTCACTTAGATGAAGGAGTGGAGGGAATCATCTTATCAAATTTGCAGATGACACCAAATTGGGAGGGACAGCTAACCACTCAGAAGACAAATAAAATTCCAAATGAATGGAAATCTGGGCTGAAACGAACAAAATGAAATTCAACAGGGACAAGTTCTGCATTAAGGCAAAAAACAACCACCTATCAAATGCTCAGTTATAAGATGTGGGATACCAGGCTTAGCAGCAGTACATGGGAAAAGGATCTTGGACTGTTGTCGGTCACAAGCTGAACATGAGGCAGCAGTGTGATGCGACTGCAAAAAAAGCTAATGCAACTTTACATGCATTTATAGCACCATAGTTCCCGAGCCTTTAGAATAGTTCCACTTTATTCTGTGCTAGCCCAACCTCATCTGGAGTCCTGTGTCCAGTTCTAGGTATCACACTGTAAGAAAGTTATGGACAAATTGGAACAGGTTCAGAGGTGGACAAGGAAGACGGCCAGGGCTATGGAAAACAAGTTGTATGAGGAAAGATTGAAGAAACTGTAAGTTTAGCGTGGAGAAGGGAAAACTGCGGGACATATGATACACTTCAAAATATCTGTCACATAGAGGGCAAACACTTGTTCTCTGCTGCTCCATAGGGCAGCAGGACTAGATGAAATGGGCTTAAGTTAGAGTTGATTCAGTTGAACTTTATGAGAAATACCTTGATGGTGGGAGTCAAGGAACCTATTACTTACTAGAGGGGTGGCAGTCTCTTCCCTTGCTGAAGATATTTAAACAGGCTGGACAGCCATCTCTTGGGGATATGCTAGCTCTGGATTTCCTACATTGAGCTGGGTGTGTGTGTGTGTGTGTGTGTAGTGGGCTAGATCGCCTTCCAGTTCTATGATTCTATGAAATTTTGAACACTGCCTCAACAAAAAACAAAATTGGACTGGCCCCATGACTTCATGTCAGCATTTCTGACCAAAACTGAAAAAAACAACGGGGCAGCTCATAAACAGCACAATATTTTCCTCTCAGCCTGTTTTAAAAACAGTAAAGTAGCGGGGCATAAACCATGCTTGCAGGAAGGGAGAGTGTAGAGAGCTTCTTTTTCCATAAAAGTCAAAGGTACGAGCAGCAAAGCTAGCAGGACTCTTTAACATGCTGAGTTAGCAGGAAGAAGTGTGCCAGATGGAAACCCTTTTCATCTATGCAGGAAGCTGAGAGGCTGTGGTCACTTTTTCTTAATGGTTCAGGAGTACAAATTGCATATGTCACTCAAGTTAAGATGAGCAGGGAAAGCTGCTGCTGGTGTGGAAACAAGGGCAAGGGAGAAATGTTAGACGGTGGAAAAATTCTATAAGGGAATGCGGGTCTTAAATGCTTTTTGGTTTTCTTTCCTTTCTCGTTAAAAAGCTACAACACCATGCTATAAGTTTGTGGGCCAGCAAATATCTTGTTCTTTTAAAATCCAAGCCAAAGCTTGGTATAAAAGGAGTGGCATTTCAGAACTGTGGTCCGTTTGGAAAGACAACTGTTCAGGGGGTGGAGAAAATCTTGGAGGATAGGTATAATTATTGTGACTTCTCATTGACGTGTGTGTGTGTGTGTGTGTTTGTTTGTTTTGAAGAAGTGGCAATCACAATTTTGCTTATTGGGCTCCTCCTGTTCTTCCTTGGCTCTTCCACACTTCTATGCCCCCCCCCCCACACATTGCCTTAACATACCAAACCAGAAGAGGGGGTGGCCTCCATTTAAGCCCTTCCCTAGAGCATAATATAAATGGACACCAACAAAACAAGTAATTTTGAAAACGTGCAAACGTCCTCGTGCAAAGGAGGGGCCCTTGGTGCTGTGCCCCTCCCTTATTATGTTGTTGTTGTTTTTGGCAGGCAGGCAGGATGGGAGGATGCAGTTCTATAGGCAGAGTCAAGATGGTGCCTCAGGGGCCAAAAGTGGAGGATTCTGGGAGCTCATTGGTGAGCGTGTGCCAGTGCTCAAGGCGGCAGTCAGGGGTTTGAAGGCATGAGAGCCAGTGCTGTCGGCATTCTCCAGAGGCCCCTAGACCAAGGGTCACCCCACCTGCAAAGGAAACGTAAAGAGGTTCTTGTGGTTTCCAAAGAGTTCCTTCCTCTGAGCTGCCCTCTTCTCTGCAGCACAGGGACCCCACAAGAAACAGCAGTGGGCATCTCTACACCTGTATCAATTTTTATACCAATTTAAGTGTCATGGCTTCCCACACAGAATCTTGGGAGCTGTAATCTGGTGAGGCTACTGGGAATTCTGTGTGAGGGACTGGACTCCTGGCTGCCTGTATGGAAATACAATCCCCAGCGTGCTTGTGGTGGGGAGGGGGTGGGGATGGAGAATGACTGTTAAACCAGTTTTAGATCTGTGATATTGATTATATCCAGCATCCCCTCAGCCCCATCTTGCAACCCGGCAACCCCCTCCTTTGTCTCTTCTCACCAATGAAGTCGTTTGATTTCCCAATGTCGTAATCCCAAACTGTTATCTCCAGGGATTTGTGACCAAGTTCTGACTGTTCAATCTCGTAGAAAAAGTCCTGTAGTATGGGCAGGGAAGAGCTAAAAGTTAGAATCTGGGAATTCTGGCTCAGCTTCCTGCCCCTACCATTCAACCCCTGGCTTTGCCTCCCGGAACACGCAGTTACTTTACTCCCTCATTCATTCTCCTTCATTCACCTCATTGTATTCTGGGTTCAGTGTCTTCTTCTTCACAGTTGTTTTATGCTTTGACTTCTTCTCTTCGTCTGGCTTCAGGTACCTGCTCAAAACAAAGACCAGGACAATGAGCCTGTCTAGACAATTTGTCTTCCTTCCTTCCTATCTTCCTTCCCAAAAAGATACTGGGGCAGCTACCAATCCTTAACGTTCTACATGCAAGTAGGAAAACACCATCGTAAAACTCAACATGTCATAAACTCAAAACATATAGAAAATACAGAATGACTACATTAAATTGGACATTGTAAGGACATTAATTCCAGGGTGGTTATTTTAAAAACCCTAAAATCGTTCCTAAATAAGAACATTTTATGTTGTACAAGCAGTCCCCGAGTTAAGAACATCTGACTTACAGACAACCCATACTTAAGAACAGACTTCTGGGTCCCCTGGTGCTACGTCGTTTACATAGAGTACATAGCGTAGTATACTACACAATTTGCATTTACAATTTGTGTAAATGACGATTTTAATGTATAGAACGCTATGCTGTTCTGACTTACATGCAAATTTGACTTAAAGACATTCTTAAGAATGGAACTCGTTCTTAATCTGGGAGCTGCCTGTATTCTGAATGACTCCATGCTAGGGCAAAGGTGGACCTGTCTAGCACCTGGTGTAAACATAACTCTGTTTAGCAGTACTTAAGGGATGGGGTATTAAGGCCAGCATTCTCTCCCCCCCGCCAACCCCGCCTCTCCCTGGCATGAGTTCCCTTTGCCTCCCTCCGCCCATCCTGCTCACCTTAACCATGGGTAATGTTAACCCATGATTAACACCCCCCCTTTCTTCCCCTGTGTGTGTGTTTCTCACGTTTTTACATAAGGATCCGAGTAGCCGCATACATCCATGGCAGCTAAGTGGGCACAGCGGAGAATAGACACCAGTAGTCCATGGCGTTCGGAGCTGTACATAAGAGCGAGCAAGATGCGGCCCCTTTCCTCCAGGGCCCAGCCAGCTGAGGGTTCTAGCTATGTAACGGAGGAAAGGAAAAGAGCATGGAGTGCTTTTGTGTGTGAAATGTCTGCCCACCAGCCTTCCAACCTGTCAGAACTGGCCTTGGACCATTTCACATCCCCGGTGAAATATTTAGAAAGCCTGTCACTCAGCTTCAGGCTTTCCAGCCCCCCTGAGCCTGGCAAGTCCGCCTCATTTTATTTATTATTTATTTATTTATTATATCTATCAATCGCCCATCTGGCTGGTCACCCTCAGCTTGGGCCTCGTGGCTTGCCGAACTCCAGCGGGGCCTCTTTCACCCACCCCTGCCTGACAGCTGACACTTCCCGGCATCCCACTGGCCTATAACCTGTGGCCCTCGGCCTAACTTCATGCGGATGAGCGGAGCCTGGAGGGTGAGAAGGACAACAGGAGGGGAAAAGTGAAGGAGGAGGGGATGAAAGCTCTCTGGCAAAAATGATCCGGACTTCCCCCATCAGCCCTCTGGGCAGGGAGGAAAAAGAAGTGAGGGAAAGAAGGGGGTGGCAGAAAGAGAGAAGGGGTGGTACATCCATTTTCAGCTTTGGCTACCACCAGCTTGGCCCTGCCCGCTGCTGGCCCGTTCCCCCACCTGACAGATTACCCCCCAAAGGGGTAGCCTTCCCCAACCTGGTGCCCACCAGATGCTTTGGACTTCAGTTCCCATCGGCCCCAGCCAGCATGGCCAACATCTGGAGGGCACCAGCTTGGGGAAGTCTGCCCAAGGGGATGTAGCCCTCGACAGGGCAGAAGAAGTTCCCCACCCCATGTCTGACTATTCCTTGAGCTCTGTTTAGTGAGGAACGGGAAGGAGGGGGAAAAAACCACTCACCTCTCTCAGGTAGCAAGAGATTCCACGCAGAGCTGCTGTCATGGAGGATGGGGATGCCAGCTGTTGAGGGAATTTTGCAAAATCTGTTTCCTTACTCTCTTAAAGACAAACACGAGTAAAGCTGGAGAAGTCAAGGGACGGGGTGACGAAGTGAGAGGGAAGGCAGTGGAGAGTACAAACTGGAGTGCGGATATGATGAGGATGGCCCCAGTAGAACCCAAACTCAATTATGTCCTGTGCGTGTGTGTGTGTGTGTGGGGAACAGTCGAGGTAACCTCTCTGAATTTGCATGAAGATAAGCTGAATTCTGTGTGCGGTATAAGTTATATGAAGTAACCACATGGTATGTTTGCCTATTTTGCATGTCTTGGGCATGGGTGAGGGACAAGGATGTGGGAAGGGGCGAGGGGAGCTTCGTCTATTGGGCAGTTTAGACATGTAATTAATTCATTAATAAATAAAGGGGACCCATCCCTCCCGAACCCTGGGAAATCGGGGTTTATCCTCTCCCCTGTCTCTCCCATGCATGGGCTGTTGTCCAAGAGCCGCTCCCCTCTGTATCCTGCCCATTAGCTGAGCTGTTACTGTTGAAGAGGAAGAACCAGTTGTGGAATGCTGATGATCAACATGGAGGAGAGAGCAGAAGATTAGTGTGGCCAAGACGGGGAGAATCTCGCACAGGGCCTGGTAGAGGATGGACTCTGAACTGTTAGTGGGAATGTGGGTAGAAGGCCAAGGTGGTTGGGCAGAAAAGCAGCTAGAGCGTCTGAGCATCTTATCCTCAACTAATGAATGAAATAAATGGATAGATCTTGACTCACTTTGGAATATACAACCTCCTCACGCTCAAGTCTCACCGGTTGTTGCCGTTCCAAGCACAGGTTGAAATGTCTTTTCTGGCCGGGCCGGAGACGTCTCAGGGGCACCCGGGTCTCTCCAATGAACTCGTTGTGGGTCAGTTTATCCTCGTCACAGACAGAGATTCTGACAGGCAGAAAAAGAGAGGATGGAGGGGCGTTGTGGCAAAGGGAGTGTGGGAGGGGGGCTGTAGGTTGGGATTTTGAGTAGGTGGGTGGGGTCACATCTCACCGCAGAGTTTTCCGGGCCATATCCTCAGCCGTTATCCCATTGTACGTCAGGGCCTCGTTCCACACAGGGTTGAGAGTGTTGTGTTGTGTTCGTGTTTTCAGTTTGTTCGCCTGGAGAGCAGAAGGTACCGGGGCGGGAGGAATTGGAATGAGGGAGCAGGATATCCTAGTAAGGCCAGACGGTTGTGTCAAGACACAGCCCTACAACCTCCTTTTCGTTCCCTAGTCTGGGAATCGGGAAACTGTGTCATGGGATACGTATACATTTGCTCTGCTTTTCTTTTTCCTCCCGCTAAACGCAGATAATTTCCCAGCTGACACTATTACCAGACCGTGTTCTGCTGTAGTGTTTTCCAAAATCAGCTTCCCACATACTTCCATTTTATTTGCTTGCTTGCTTTTTTCATTTACACCCTTTGAAGTATATTTGGTTTTCTGTGCACACCCAACCTAAACATTTCATCGGGAGTATAACCATTGCCATTGTTGGGTCAGATCAAAGGCATGCGTAATCTTCCGCTCAGCCTCCAGTGATGGCCAACCACCCCAGCAACTGGAGTTTGTCCCCAGCATCTGGTATGCAGAGCTAATTCTTCCTCTGAAGAGGGGGATGTTCTGCCTACCCATCATAGCTAGATACCTGTTTATAAAACTAGGTAGCTGGGAATAAATGTGCCCTCCTCCATGAAATTATCTAATCCTTTCTTAAAGCCCTCTTTGCTAGAGTCATTGTCAGTTCTTGTGCTAACGAATTCCCTAGGTAATGATGTCCTCAACTTGCTTCCAATCATTGGATATATTGGCCTGGCTTGTGCACATTCTATGCTACTTCTTTTCCCCACTCTCCCCACTCGTTTCATTTCACTTATTACATTTCTGTACTGCTCAATAGCCAAACCTAATAGCCTACCACTCCGGTTGCCTACCGCCCCTTCTTCCTGTGGTCCCTACACATCTGCCCTCTGGACATCTCATCTCCAAAATTGTCAAAACAGATTTGATGCAGGAGATCCTGATTAGATCTCCCAATTTTGGAAAACACACACACACACACACACACACACACACACACACCACCAACAACCCCAAAACTTTAAAACAGCTACAAGGGGCTCCCATTTTGATTAGGGCATTGGCACTGGGAGAGGGGGGTGTTTACTGCTTTCCCCCTATACTGTTTTCTCAATCAAAATCTCTCTCTCTCACACCCACACCCACACCCACACACCCCAAAGCTGCCATTAGACTCACTGAGGAAAGAATAAAGTACCTGTATCATCCCTGTATTTTCCCCCAGCAGGGCTAATAGCAGTTTCAGGGTGTGTAGGAGGATTTAAGTTGGGGAAACGGCACAGGGAGGAAGTGTTAAAACACCTGTTCCCGAAGCTGCTCCAAAAAAATTGGCGCTCTCCCCCGCTGTCCATTATCCAGGGTAGTTAAAACCAAAGGGGATTGCGAAGACCTCCAAAAGGATCTCTCCAAACTGGGGGAATGGGCATTAAAATGGCATATATGGTTTAATGTAAGCAAGTGTAAAGCGATGCACATTGGGGCAAAAAACCGTAACGTTACAGATATGCTAAAGGGGTCCAAGCTGGTGGTGACTGGCCAAGAAAGAGATCTTGGGAGTTGTGATGGATAACTTGATGAAAATTTCAGTGCTGTGTGTGGCCGCTGTGAAAAAGGCTAACTCCACATTGGGCATAATTAGAAAAGGAATCGAAAACAAAACTGCCAATATCATACTGCACCATACAAATCTATGGTGCAACCACTCTTAGAAAGCCGTGTACAGTTCTGGTCACCACATCTCAAAAAGCATATCATAGAGCTGGAAAGGGGGCAGAAAAGGGCAACCAAAATGATCAAGGGGTTGGAGCAACTCCCCTAAGAGGAAAGGTAATTAGTGGGCGATTCTGGACAGCGAAAAGGAAGAAGTATTTCACGCAGCGTATAGTTAAACTATGGAATTCGCTGCCGCACGGATGTAGTGATGGCCACCAACCTGGCTGGCTTTAAAAGGGGATTAGGCAAATTCATGGAGGATAAGGCTGTCAATGGCTACTAGTCATGATGACGGGTGTATATTTCCCCCAGTATCAGAGGCAGTATGCCTTTCAATACCAGTCGTTGGGGGACACGAGCAGGGGGATGCTACTGCGCTCATATCTTGCTTGTGGGCTTCCCACAGGCGTCTGGTTGGCCGCTGTGAGAACAGAATGCTGGACTAGATAGGCCTTTGGTCTGATCCAGCATGGCTCTTCTTATGTTCACTGCTTCTTTAGAGTTGTTGTTTTCGTTGTTAATTTGGGAGACCCAATCTCCTGTGTCACATCTGTTTTTTGGCCCTGAGGTAATTTTACCTCTGGAGCTCATAACCCTGCTCATTGCTTTCAGTGAAGTTACAACCCACACTTTAGGAAATGCTGAATCATGACTAATTTATTTATTTATTTATTATATTTATACCCTGCCTTTTTTCCCCACAAGGAACCCAAGGCGGCTTACATAATCCTCCTCCTCCTCTCCATTTTATCCTCACAACAACCCTGTGAGGTAGGTTAGGCTGAGAGTCAGCGACTGGCCCAAAGTCACCCGGTGGATTTCATGGCTGAGCGGGGACTAGTTATAGGCCTCTTCTTACCAGTAAGACTTCACATGTGTTTGCATCCCATATTTCTGCTGAGGGAGAAACCTCCGACAGGCAGCACCAGAGGAAGTGTGAAGAGAGAAAGTACACACACACACACACACACACACACCAAGCAACTCACTCCCTGCTCTCTTCATTGCTGGGCTACTGTGATTTCCTGAAGAAGAGGCACGTCTGGTCTGTCATTCTCTGAGTGCTTTTCTTTCGTATTCTCAATCAATATATCCTGAGGTATGCGAAGTATTCCTACTCAAACGTTAACTCCATCAAAATCAATAGGAATTACTTTAGAGAAAATATATTTCGGATGGGAGCATGAATGTGAAATATACCATTATTTCCTTTAAGAACTCCTAACATGCGGGACAAAGCTCAGCCCCCACTCCGGCCAGAAATGAGACCCGCCCCTTCCGTGTCCTCCTCAATGGTGTGTTTTTTCCCTGGTGCTGCCACTGCTCACAGCCCCTCCCCTTAGTATGGGAAATGCTGCCCTGCTCCTGTTCTATGAGGATATAGACTAGAAGAACTGATTCCCCCAGCTTGGTTGCATGCCTCCCAGGTTCCTGTTGCTGCCACGTTGGGGCCTGTGTATAATGGACTATGCTAGGCCCCACGAAGGAGAGGCAAATCTAAAACTACAGTTACCTTGCAGGCCCCGGGCAGGAGGTGCAGTTTGACATAAGGGTCGGCCAAGCCGTTAAAATCCATCGGCTTCAATCCCTGTGAATAGAAAGAAAGACAGAGATCAGTTCCTTTTTAACCTAAAAAAGTTGTCCTAAGGCACTCTTTAAAATCTCGAGGGAATGTTCCACACATTTCCTGTCTCTTTCTGAAGGCTGCTGCACACCTTACAAAATTCCTGTTCAGAAGGTAGAAATTGTCATGACCGATGTGTATAAGCGTGCCTTCCTCAACCTGGTGCCCTCTAGATGCTTTGGACTACAGCTCCCATCAGCCCCAGCCAGCCTGGCCAATGGTCAGGGATTATGGAAGTTGTAGCGTAAAACATCTGGAGGGTACCAGGTTGGGGAATGGGGGGGTGTCTTCTCTTCACGACTTTATGTGCAGTATTTCTTACTGTGTGCATTTTAGATACGGCAATTTACTTTTAGAGTTTCATGCTATTCTCTCAACCTGGAATTGCCTTTCTGCAGGGGAATCTGTAACACATGAAGTCACCCTGAGCATTTACTCCATATTCTTCAGTGAACCATGGAGTATTTTTTTTTTAATTTATTTTTTAAATCCCAACCATCTTCTGAGAAGCCTTCAAGGTGGTAACCTCATTCAAAAATAAAAATCAATCATAACAAAATGATTAAAACACAACTAACAACGAAGCAGCACCAAAAATGCAGCCAAGAGCTGAAGTACCAGCCAAATCAGTAGATGACCAACTTAATACATATGCGTACATAGTGAGTCCTTCGACGCTTCATAAAAAGCAAGCAGTGTGGTGGTGTGGTCTGGTGGGCCACTTTGGGGAAGGCATCCCACCACCTAGGTGCCACAACCAAAGAAGCCCTGTCTAGTGTTCCTTTCCACTTGCTGAATTTCAGATCTGTCAGGGTGGGGCAGGCAGATAACAGGTTTCAGTTCTTGGGTGGCATGCAAAAAGCCAAGCCGGTTCATTTGGAAGGAGGTTGGTCTGGCTGCAGACTGTTCAGGGGCTGAAAATGTTAAGATTGGCACTTTGAATCAGGCCTGGAGAACTGGAAGCCAATGAAGTTGACACAGCACCAGAGTAATATGCTCTGTACATCTCATACTAGATAACAACCTGGCTACTGCATTCTGGACCAATGGAAGTTTCCAAGCACTCTTCAAAGGCAGTCCCATGTCTCATTGATTCTGAGTAGATTAATTTGGAATTAGAGCAAGGTTGTGACCCAATGTATGTGGTGTAGGAAACAGAAGAGAACTCCGGGGATAGTCTTATTACATTTCACTGAATATGTGGGGAGTTTGTACCTAAACAGTATTTTGACAGGTGCCCTCTTGATTAACCCTTACAGGGGTTCCAGCTTGCCTTTGTTGATGGGGAAATGGCCTTATGCCCAGGGCCGGCGTCAAGAGTCGGCATGGCTGGGCACCTGCCAAGGGCCCACCCCCCAGCAGGGGCCCACTGACCAGAGCCACTGGACTTGCTCCTCCTCTTCACCACGGCAACCTGCTTGCTCACCTGCCTCTCGCTCTGGCCCAGACAACGGTGGTGGTGAGAAAGAGCAGTGGTAGATGCCACTGCCTACTTGCTCTCTCCGCCTGTCAAGCAAGTGGCAGCCATGATGAGGGAGAGGATCAGGAGCACAAGCAGCTGGCGACAACGGTGGTGAGAAGGTGGACTCGCTGAGGGAGGGGCCCCATTGAGAATGTCTTGCCCGAGGGCCCTCAGAAATCTGGAGTTGCTACAGCTTTATGCCACGAGTGGCCCACAGAAATTATTTTGAATCTCAAAACTGTGCTATGGTGTTTGGGTTTTTTTTTAGTGCCGTTCAGAACCACTCCCAAAACATCCAGCTAAATTGGCTTTGTTGAAGAAGTGCCATGGGAGAAAAAAAACCCCACACCCTCAAAACACTTGTGTGAACACACCCTGAATAGTTTGTGAGTAGGCCCCAGGCCTTGGGAGAGCAGATATAAAATGAGGGAGGTCGGTGAGTGGCGAATTCATGGTCATCTACAATGTTGGGAAAGAGAGTGTGAGGCGATGGGGCGTGGCGCGGCTGTGGGTAACGGTGCTGGTAACTCTTGCCGTGGTTCCGAGCTGCCGCATTGTTTCCCTTGCTCCCCCTCCCTCCTCTGTTGCCACGGCAACCCCAGATGCCTGCGGATACCCGGTTGCCTGGCGCGTCGCCGAGGTGCTTGAAGATGCTGCAAGCCCACCAGCTGGGAAGGAAAGGGAGGGGGGTTGTGTTTGTTGGCATGTATGTGAGGGTAGAGGTTGCACAAACACAGCCAGCTGGAGGCCATGGGGGTCTGCATTAGAGGTGGGTCTTTAAGTGGTTCGAAGGGCTCGTAGGAGGAGATGGGTCGAATGCAGAACAGCAAAAGGAAGAGGCTGAAATGAGCAGCGCTGGTTCCATAATGAGATTTCTCTTCCCTGTGTGGCCTCCTTTTTTATTAAATCATGCCCTTTTATTGTGAGAGTGACACACAATGCAGAAAGGCTGTGGGTTTGAGTCAAAAGGCATCAGCAATGCTGGGACAACCAGAGTGTGTGTGTGTGTGTTTTGGGGTCTTTTTCAGAACATGATCATGATTACCTTGGCCCGTAGGATGGTGCAGCCGAGGGTGCAGTTTTCCGGATCATAAAGGATGTCAAATTCGAGGGTCCCGAGGGATGCTAGAAAAAGGCCAGGTGTCAAGCAGAATGAAGAAAAGGAATCAATCAATCGGTTTTATCAGCATTTTCTTTCCCTCTTCTAAGTCACACTCACAATCTGCCTGAATATTTATTTAGCTCCATCCATCTGCCTATATTACCTGTCTGTATCCTCCCCCCCACCCCCACATTCTGCACAGGTCTGTGCAGGGGGATGGATTTTCTGTCCATCAGCTGGCATATACACAGGGCTGTTTACTCAGAGATAAAATAAATCAAAAATCCCCCCCTCCCTTAGAAAATCCAATTTAGGCAGCAATACAACTAGACACTGCACTGTATGACCCACATAAGTCATGCAAATGAACGAAATGTGCCTCACTATGCATAATTAATTTTGCTTCTGCTCATCAAGGGGCAAGACAGGGGGGCTGAACAGTGCCCTGGAGTGGAGCCCTATACCCTAACCTCTTAGCTTGCCTCTGAGTTTTGGAGATTTCATCAGGCATCACCCACATACTTCTGCTTCTGTCTTTACAACCATAAGGACTAGAAACCTGGTGGGTGTTTAAAAATTGTTTGTTTTGTTTTTATGCAAATTAAGGTTCTCAGGATTGAAGAACCTTAATTGCTGAACTGTGTATCCAAGCACAATTCTGTGACTGATGGGGGTGGCGGACAGGTTCCTGTTGTGCTGCAGAATGACACAGACTCACACAGCTCTACATGAGGTGTTTCTCTCTCTCTCTCTCTCTCTGATTGGAGAACCAAAAGCTTTCAGGAGGTCTTTAATTCCAAAAAGGTGGATCTTCCAACAATCAACCTATCCATCCCTACCCCAGTCCAAATTTAACTCTCATCTTCCATCTGCCTCAGGGTGTCATTTGTTAAAAATACAAACAAGCCCAAAGGTCCCATAGTTAAATCTTACCTAGAAATCATATATCCTTTAAACCTGGAAGCCCTATGCCTCTAATCTCAGATGTACAGGGTCTAGTTGGAGTTACTCAGTGATGAAAAGGCAAAAAGGCTCTGTGCATGCTCCAAGGCACTGTTATTATTACTCCATATATTCTAGGGCAGAAACCTCCCATGGCGAAAAGCTTCTTGGGCAAAGCCCTCTATCGGATTTTATAATCCCTGATAGGGTCTGTTTACATTCATCTACCCATACACCTCTCTCTAGCTGTAGCACAGTTTTACACAGCCTGATTCTAATCATGTAGGCTGGATGTGTGAAGTTGGAAGGGGACCCAACCTCCATGTGCCCCATCGGTCCTATGTAAAAAGTGCCTATGTGGTGCGTGCAAGTTGAATGTGCACCAACCTCCATGTGCCCCATCGGTTCTGTGCACACAGTGCCTATGTGTGTCCAAATTGTATGCACGTAGGCTTTCTCCGTATGAGTGAGAAAAGCAGGATCCTAGACTGCACGGGGAGAGCCTGTGTGCCGTGCACATAGAGCTGATGGATGGAGGCCTGGCGGTCAGCGGCAGGGGCAGTGCCGTGGTCCCCCTCCCGCTCCATACATGCAGCTCGCCTGTACAGTTAGAAGGCCATGTGAAAAGGGCCGATGTGTCAGTCCACCTACAGATGCGTTATCTGTCTAAGCCTCGCTTGCTTGTATTGGTTTCTAAATTGACTGAAGTCCATCTTTTATACATCGGCCCACTTCTACGGACATTTATCTCTCTGCCGTCCTTTCTCCACCACCCCAGCCTCTGTCTATCAGCCTTCTTTTCTGTCTCCCACCCTCCGTCTCTTTCTCTCCCACCCACCCATTGATTAATCCATCTCTCTGTCCTTCCTTTCTCCCTCCCTCCTGTGGGTCTGAATAAGTTTGTTTGTGTGTGTTTGCAGGAGTATGAATATGAATTTGTGTCTCTCTTATGGCAGGCTGTTGTGTCAGTGAGAGTGTGAGTTTGTGTGGGTTTGTTTTCATCAGGGAAGATGGCTGAGTGAGCATTTGTATGTGTGAGTTTGTCCCCACATCTCTGTGTGTTCTTTTCTGCGTGCTTGTTGTGTGCGTCTCTATGAACCGGAGTCATAGATGAGTGAGATCTTGTGTTTTCAGCGCCAGTGTGTTTGTTTCTCGGTGACTGCTGGTTGTTGTGGTGTATGCCACTCTGTGTGTGTAATGGTGTGTGTTCACATGTGTTGTGTGGTTGCTAATAAAGTGCACATATGCGTAGGTGACACCATTTTTTTGTGTGTGGAAATCCAGGACATAAACATAGAGCCAGTGTGGTGTAGTGGTGAGAGTGTTGGACTGGGACTCGGGGGATCCGGGTTCTAGTCCCTTCTCGGCCATGAAACTCACTGGGTGACTTTGGGCCAGTCACTGACTCTCAGCCTAACCTACCTCACAGGGTTGTTGTGAGGATAAAATGGAGAGGAGGAGGAGGAGGAGGAGGATTATTATTATGTAAGCCGCCTTGGGTTCCTTGCAGGAAAAAAGGCAGGGTATAAATATAATAAATAAATAAATAAATAAGAATGCAGAGCTGGCCGAAGACATTTTGCTCTCTGAAGTAGAGCTCAGATGCGTGCCCCCCGCCCCCGGCCAACACTTTAAAAAGTCTTGCTGCACCGTTCACACAATCATTCCAGTCTTCCTCGATCTCCACCTGCCCCCCCCCCACCGCCTGAGTGACACCACCTGAGACAGATTGTTTCACTCAGCGCAGGGTAGGGTCAGTCCTGAAAGGACAGAAGAAGAGCCCTGCTGGATCTGACTAAAAGTCCACCTGGACCGGCATCCCTGTTTTCTACAGTGGCCGACCAGATGCCTCTGGCAAGCCCACAGGCAGGACACGCGGGTGTTCCCGACCCCCGGTGGCACAGCCATTTTGACTAGTAGCCATTGATAGGCTTGCCCTCAGTATAACACATCGTTGGATTTGCGTGGAATATTCGCCATGCTGCCTCCAGTACACTGACACGGCTTGGGTCTATGATGTGTTTATTTGCCAAATGTGTGCAAAGGGTTTGAATAGAATGGAATCGAATCATAGAGTTGGAAGGGGCCTACAAGGCCATCGAGTCCAACCCCCTGCTCAGTGCAGGAGAACAGATGTGGGGGCAGCCCAGGCAGTCACCCATCCGAGCGCTGACCCGGCTCATACCTGCTTAGCTTCAGCACCTCATTTCACTTCATTCTACTTCCTTTTGCTACGAGTCAGAGCTGGTGCGAGGACTGTGTGAAGCTTCGGCTGTGTGTTTGTCTGCCCTTATGTGGGTTTCTGTATCTCCATGTAAGTGAGCATCCCCTATGTGTTGACAGGGCTGTCTGTGGGTGGGTGGCAGTGTTGGAGAGTTGGGCCACTTTTCTGGAGAGCTATGGCTGTAGGCTGGGGTGGGGCATCTCCGGCCCAGAGGTGAAATCCGGCCTTCTGGCATTCCCAGAGGGCCCTACCCCCCCTTCCCCTCAACCACCGGTATGTTGGTTGTTTCCTGGCTTTTCTGCAGCTTTCCCCCCATTTCAGAAGATCGAAATGCCTCTCCTAAGGCTTCGTTTGGCGGGAAGAGTTTTAAGGTCCAATATACTGCTCTTTTTAAAAAAACCAACGTTTTGGCCTCACCCCTTTTCCCCTTGGCCCCGCCCACAACTGGAATGCAGGCCCCGGGAGCATCTCCAGAGCTGAATTGGGCCCTTGGACTGCACAGGTGGCTGAGAGAGCCTGTCATGTGCCTAGGTGAGTATCGGTAGCAAATGGCCTGATCCTATGCAAGTTTAGACAGAAAAAAAGGTCTACAGCTCCCAGCATGCCCCAGCCAGCTGGGGCATGCTGGGAGCTGTAGGCCTTTTTTCTGTCTAAACTTGCATAGGATTGTGCCCAAAGTGTCCTAAACCCTGGCCTGATCCTAAACAGGTTGACTCGGAAGTAAGTTCTATTGATTTCAAGTAAATATGCGATGTATTTGTTGAAAAGAATATACTAGTGGCACGGCTTTTTGAAAATTCAGCACCCCCTCAACCTTTAGTCATCTCCCATACCCTTAATGGGAAAAACAGCCTGGCAACAGAGAATAACATCTCTACCAATCTAATTAATTTTGACTCAGCTAAAGTTGTCCCTCCCCACATTAAGGCTGTAGGCATGCAAGAGCACAATGGGCCCAACTGCGCCTGGGATCAAGGCCACACACAAATTTTGGGCAAGGGAAGGGACTCCTTCTATGAGGAGGAAAAGACACTAATAAACACCTTTAGCAACCTCCCCTTGTTAGCCCAAAATGAAATCTTGACAAATTTGGACCACTTGAAATCCCACTTGATGGATATCCAAGTAAGGAAAGGTCGAAGCCATACAACTGAGGAGGTGGCATGGCAGACTGTTGATGATATCACTATAATATCTCAAGATATTAATCAGAAAGAGATAGTGCAGACGTCTACCTCAAGTCGTCAAGTGACCGCAGAAATAAATCTTATAGCAAGTAAGCTCGATCGGAGAAACCCCAACATGGATTTTATCTCCTTGCCAACCAGGGCTAATTCTGTGGCAAATAAACCATACACCTCATGGCATGACATGAGATTCCTGGGGGAAGACGAGATGGGCTCCCCAGTGAAGGCTGAGAATCCTATAGGACATCTAGTAATGAAGGATGGCCCAGTGATCACAAACGTCAGCAGACTGAGCCCAACTATTGATGTGATTGATTTGTTGGAGGATGAGCATAGTGCACCTGGATCGTGTATAGAAACAAATTACAATCAAGTATGGAAATCAGAGCAAAAAGAATCCCTGATGAGGAATCAGAATTTACTAATAACGGAGGACCCTCCGGAAAACATCAGGCAGGCTTTTAAAGAAAAGAAAATAGTGCTAGCTGAAATTGATTGTCATACTATCCCAAGCATCCTAGACAACTCTGATACATATTGTAAAAGCTCAGCCCTACATTTAAGACATGCTGATGGCTTGAACCCATCGATGGAAGGGATCCCTTCACAACTTGCCAAGTGACAAAATCCAATCTGTAGGGAGCCTCTCCAGTGTTTATCTTGGAACATTTCTGGTTGGCATAATAAGAAACTTGATATTTCCTTCCAGAAGTATCTTAATCAGTTTGATATCATCTCACTCCAGGAAACATGGTCTGTTAGAGAGATTTACCTTAATGACTTTGTGACCTATTCCATACCAGCAACACCCTCTAGTTACAAGGGGCGCCCTTGGGGTGGTTTGATGTGTGCCATAACCAACGCAAGGAGAATAAATTCTCACTTAATAGGCAGTCCGGGCCCATGGGCAATGGCTGTCTCTATTGAGTTTGCTACAATCTCCTATGTGCTGGTAAACACATACATCCCACCTCAGAATTCTAAACATTATCCTGTCAATATATGGGAGCACCTAGATGATTACTTGTTTACACTGGAGGCTCAACACCCTAAGGCTCATTTCATCTTGATGGGGGACTTCAATGCACGAATAGGAACAAACTGGGATGTTCTGGGCCATGTATTTAACTTTCCCCCACAAGCTCTTTCAACTATGTGGGACAATCTAAGGACCATAAGATTAATATCCAAGGAAAGTGTTTTATTAATACAATTTCCCAGGCTGGCCTGGTCCTCTTAAATGGTTCTATCTCGGAGGATGTACTGGGAGAATACACCTTTATCAACCACCTAGGAGCTAGCGTGGTGGACTACTTGGCAGTCACACCTGCATTGCTGGAAGCAATTTTGCTCTTTAGAGTGGACTCCTATCCGACCAGTGACCACCAGCCAATTGTCCTATTGGTAGCTTGCCCTTATGAGATCAAGTCTACCCAAGTTCCCGTGTACCCATCTTCTATGCCAGATTACTTTAAACACAGAATCAAATGGGCTAAGGTGAACTTGGAAACTCTAGATTCCTTGTTGTATTCAGAACAACTCTCCAGATTAAAGAATAATCTACTAAATCTCAATAACACCAGCGAGGTCCTCGATAGTTATACTCAGATAATTGCAATGCTCCAACCCTGTTTATCCCAAGTAGCTCGACAACGGATTTCTGGACAAAGGAATTCCAACCCTTGGTTTGACTCTGAATGCAGGCAGCTTAAAAGAGAGTTACAACAGCAGCACCAAACTCTTAAGAACTTCAATGTTGTTCCTCTCCCATGCCAATTTATAGAGCTACGGAATTCATATAAAAAGCTGATCCAAGAAAAAAAGATTGCATATTTTCAAACACAATGGGTTGAGTTAGAACACGCTCTTGGATGTAAAGACAAGACCAAATTCTGGCATGCTATAGCTGCCAAAAGTATATTGGATCCCCCTCTAATGATAATGCAATTTCAACACATGAATGGGAGAAGTATTTTCGCTCCCTTTTTTATGATGAAGCTGCTGGGGCTTTGCCTGCACCAGAGGCTGACTTGGACCTACCTGAGTGGCCTCCAGTTACTTGTGATGAAATCGTTGCATTACTCAAGAAACTTAAAAGGGGAAAGGCCCCTGGGTTTAATTGGATCCCACCTGAGCTTTTGTTGGATCGCACAGACTGGTGGACACCAGCTTTGGCCGCGTTGTTCACATTTATTGATAAAACTGGATATTACCCAGACAACTGGTCATTGGCAATAGTGGTCCCTATCCACAAGAAGGGCTCCAGATCTGACCCAAAGAACTACCGCCCAATAAGCCTCCTCGATGTGATCAGTAAACTCTATGCGAGGCACCTTCTGGACAAGTTAGACTTTTGGGTATCTTCTAATAACATCCTGGCAGAAGAGCAAGCGGGATTCCGACAGGGCAGATCAACGATCGACCACTGCTTTGTACTAAATCATCTAAGGGAGAAGTACACACGTCTTCCTCATCACTCCCTCTTTGCTGCTTTCATTGATTTTAGAGCTGCTTTTGACTCTATTTCCCGGCCTCGTTTATGGCATAAGCTGACTCTCCTAAACATAGATCGTAGACTCTTGAGAAGAATCCAGGGGCTCTATGAGAACTCACGACTTTGTGTCAGAGTTTCGTCGAGGGGTGGCCTCTCAGAACCTATCCCAGCAAATAAAGGTGTACGGCAAGGGTGCTTGTTGGCTCCCCTTTTATTTAATTTATCTTTAAACGACATAGTCTCCTTTCTGTCAGGCCTTGAATTCTTCCCCCCCAGTGTAGGAGGTAAATTTATTTCCATCCTACTATATGCTGACGATGCTATACTGCTCTCATATGCTCAGGTAGGGCTATGTAGGCTCCTGAGAGCCCTAGGGGAGTACTGCCAGAAAGAACTCTTGGCTGTGAATTATTCCAAAACAAAAATCGTGGTATTTGGCAAGGGAAGACAGAGGTCCTCGTGGCAGTTGGACAATCACCAGTTAGAACAGGTCACGGCTTATAAATATTTAGGGGTGACTTTCAAGAATACTGCGTCCTGGATTCCCCACCTGAAAACTGTTGCATCAACAGCAGGGGCAACTTCTAATGCCATTATTTGCTATGCAGCCAGTTTGGGGGGGAGGCCCGTGTTGCCCCTCCTTGAACTGTACAAAGCTAAACTATTGCCACAGATACTGTATGGGGCAGCCTTATGGGCTTTTTCTGACACCACAGTGCTAGACTCGGTACAGCACAACTTTTTAACAAGAGTCTTGGGGGTTCCTAGATCAACTCCCAAGGCGATAGTGCAAATAGAGTCAGCATGCTGTTTAGTTAGAACTTTAGCCCTGAAAGCAGCTATCTATTATTGGCTCAAGATCATTTTCCAGTTGGCCCCTCCTCTAGTCTTAATGGCATATGAGGAAATGGACCAGGCTGCCTGGGTCTGTGCAATTGGCAACCTTGTATCGGAACTGGGCCTTTCGGCGGGCCATTTGATAGCTGGGGGCTATAATGGCGCTCAGCGGGTGGTTGCAAGGCGATTAGTTGAAGTGGATTTCCAAGACAGCACCTTGTTGATGATAAACTGCCGCTCCAATACATTCTATAAATACTTCCCTGTCTTGCCAGGGAAGCTGCCTGCTTACTTGATTTCTGAGTGCCCGTATGACCTTAAAGGCCTTCTAACTAAATGCAGGTTGAATGTTATCCAGCTGATGGAAGTCTTGGGACGGTACGATGGGGTCCCTAAAGCAAAAAGACAATGCCCCTATGGCTATAGACAAGTAGAGGATTTGTACCACTTCCTTTTAGAATGCCCCCAATATACAGATTTGAGAGCCCAATATCTTCTTCCTCTCATTGGTGTTTTACTAGATGCTTCGCCGTTAAGTCAACTTGTTTTTCTGTTAGCTGGAACGGATTATTATATATCTTATCGAACTGCAAAGTTTGTAAAACTGGCCTTGATAAAGAGAAATAAGCCTTTTTAAATTTGCTTACGAGCCTTGTAATTTAATCAATTTTAATGATCGTTTTAAATAATAAGTAACAATTTTATTTTATTTTTTTAACAAAAGCATTTGAGCCTTTTACGTTTTAACTTTGTATATAATTTTAACATATATATTGCTGCTTAAGGATATATATGCATGTAAATACATATGTATATATCCATTTTAATAGTGTGTTTTGAATGTTCTTTTTAATGGTCACTTTTAAACTATGTGTGTAGTCTGTTTTATCTATGTGTGCAACAGCCTGGTCGGCTAATGTAGAAATAAACTTGAACTTGAACTTGAACAAGTAAATATGCTTAAGGCTGCAGCACAGAGAGAGGAGAGTGAAAGAGAGAGAGCACCCTTTGGTTAGGCAATACGCTTGTGTGATTCTGTGTGCGATGATGATAGAGCTATACACGAGAGTGTATAGCCAGCGTCAACGACTGGTGATATACATGCAGGGGCTCTTGCGGATGCTGCTTCTAATTGGAACACAGATGTGAAATGTAGGCGAATTTGTGTTCGTAATGAGCGAGAGCCGGGGAGTTTCTCTGTAAGGTTCAGACACCCATATTTCTGCAAACTACTGCATAAAACACATCTCTTTGTGACAAAGTCCAAAAATATTGTGTGCCCACGTGTGTGCGAGAAAGGAAGTACACGTGTGTAAGAGAGAAAGAGTGTGTGTGTGTGTGCATGGAAGCCTGAGGTGAGCGGGGCAGGCAGAGCTCTGGGTGACAATATGTGAAACTTCCATGTGTGCATGTATGTGCATGAGGAAATGTTTGTGAGGTGCATGCATGTTCTGGTATGAGAGTGTAGATATTTGAATTTCTCCCAGAGATGCTACTTTGGTTGTGCATCTGTGGGGAGGGATTGTGTGTGCTCCTATGACAAAGTCCCCTTGTAAAGATGTGTCAAGGAAAGAGAGTTGGTGTGCAAGATGACAGTCGCTGTGAGAGTTTCCGCATGTGTGGACATGCATATGCATGAAATGTGTGGTACAGGCCGGTGGAGAGACACACACACCCCCTTCATGATGACTAGATGGTTTGATCCAGGACACTTGGATCCCCTTCATCGCATGCAGGGCAGGATATCAAACTCACTATTCTCGTCAGAATCGTATCCATCAGCTGCTTCCCCTTCTCCAGTGCCAGGGGGCACAGTCGTTGGCCCTTGGCCCCTTATTCTGTCCCGTGTCGCCAGCACCCCCTCCAGCCCGGGATGCGGAAAATAAGCCGAGATTTGGGCAATGGGTCGGATTGGCCCTGGGGACACATCAATGGCCATGTGCTCCCGGATAGGGACTGGAGCACGTTCTCCACGGCGGACCCTCATTGGCCGTGCAATCAACTGTGGAGGAAGGGAAAAGATGTTTATTTCGAGGCATGCTTTCCCTGCTAAAGTTGTAGGCTGATGTGAATCCAATCTTATGCATGCAGGTTATTGGGCCTTACTCTCAAGTAAATGTGCATGGATTTCAGTCTTAATGGATTGCATCCAAAGGTTGGTTTTTTTTCCTGGAGGGAGGGAACCTTAAGAGGCAGCCCCAGTGTTTTGGTTGCCATGTCTGAACCTTTGAGAATTTGCCCCCTAAAGTATAACAAACAGCATTCTTTTGGGCTGGATTTTTGCTAGTTTCTGGCAGAAATTTCTTCTCTGGCAGCAGATGTGACAAATTTGAATGGAAATGGTCTTTTCTTTAAACAAAACGAAACAAAAAATCTCCCTACGCAGAGGAAGTATTGCTGTTTCTGGTCATCAATGGCAACTTAAATTAGGTAAGAAAAATCTATTGGGGCGGGGGAGGAGAAATAAGAATTTTCAACCCTTTGAAAATTTCATTCTTTTCTTGCCAGGAAATCTCATCTGGATGTCATGAAAGTGTTTGTCACTGCGTTGGCAGAAAAGCTGATCTTTTCTTGGTAGAAGACGTCCCTCTTTTGAACACACCTGCCTCAATGTAGTAATGGTAGCCCGATGGAACAAGGTGTGTGTGTGCGTGTGTGTGTGTGGGCATGTGTGTGTCCAGTTCCAACAGTTTGCTTTATATATGAGCATCGGACCCCGCTGACGTTATCCACTTGCGTTCAGAAGCACACGCTTGGAAAATGGCTGCCGGGGCATGTCATCAGAACGTCTAGATGGTGAGGTGTGTGCCTGAAAGTTCACTCCTTACTGTTCATGCATTGTGGGAGGGCCCCACCGTTCAGTGGCGGAGCGCATTCTTTGCACACACAAGTCCTAGGTTCAGTCTATCTAGTCCCTACAGTGGCCAGCTAGTTGCTTCCAAGAACCCCTCCAGCAGCACATGAAGGCAGTGGCAATCACGGACACACACCCTGGCTCCTAGCAGGCAGTATTCAGTGGCATATTGTTGCTGAATATGGAAGTTATACTTAGCTACAATGCCTAATAGTTATCAGCAAATGGCAACTGCAACAAAATGTTGCAGCGTATCCTCCCCTCTGAGCTAGAATGCTTCTAGGAGCATAGGAAGTTGCCTTATGCCGGATCAGACCATTGGTCCATCTATCAGTATTGTTGACACTGATGGGCAGTGACTCACCAGGATTTCAGATAGAATTCTCTCCTACCTGGGGATGCCAAGAATCGAACCTGGGACCTGCTGCATGCAAAACATGTGCTCTGACATTGAGCCACGGCCCCTCCTAGGGTTCCAGCCAGCCTTGCCCTCCTCCAGGATACCCCATTCCACACACATGCCCTGGGTTTTCTTCCCAAGCTGACACTTAACATTCCGTGGCTACTGAGCCTTCCCAGTCCGCACTGGGCTGTTTTTCACGTAGTTTGCCATCTTAGTGTTTGTTTTCTTTTTAAGAAGGAGTGGGTTTTTCTTTTTTGTACGTCCGCACCTTAGGTTTCTCTGGAGCAGGCTGATACATCCCTCTTTTTTTTTCCTCGGTGGCCCCATTTTGGCTCCAGTCCTATCAGCACTCACTACCTGAGTTCGCTATTTAAAATTGTCCAATCCCCTTTTAAAGCCATCTACACCCATGGGCCACCTCTCTACATCTTCTGTTGGCAAATTCCATAATTAATTCCTCATTGTGTGTTAAGAAGGTACTTTTTTTTTTTAAGAAGGTACTTGTCCTCAATCTACTAGCCATCAGTTTCAGTGAGTAACGCCTTGTTCTCTTCTGATGGCTCTTCTTATCTTAGTTATGGGAGAGGGAGAAAAAAATTCTCAATATCAACTTTCTCCCCACCATGCGTAAACCTTTGTCACGTCCCTCCTCAGTCATCTCCCCCCCCCCAAAAGAAAGCCACGGGATGCTTTTGCTCATGGGGAAGGGAAGGGGCTCCTACCCCTTGATAATTAAGTTATCGTGTCTTGCAGAGCCACAGTTGGTTCCCGAGTCCAATGCGTCTTCATCGCCTTCACACTTCTCAGGTGTTCACGATCTGCCCTGTGAGTCAACTCTGAGACACACAAAGATTCGTGCAGGTTACCATTTTCTGTTTCCTTATTCACTGAAGCAGGGAAACTTTTCTGTTAAACTGAATCAAAATCCAGGGGTTCAGTTTTTATGGTGGGATTTCCCCTGATCCCTCACTTCTGTTGGAAGACCTTTCAGTCGCAGCTGTACACGCTATACAGGAAATGTGTCTCCTTCTGTCCATCTTTTTTTTAAAATGCATTTTCCTTTAATTTGCAATAGGTCCAAAGTTACAGGCTGTGGTGCAGTGAGCAAAATTGGTGGCAGGTCCTTTTTCTTTGAAACATCAGAACCGAGCCGTTCAGAGGTGCCTAAATGCACTGTAAGGCTGCAGCTCACACTTTACCTGGAAGTAAGTCCCATTGAAGTCTGTGGGGCTTACCTCTGAGTAGGCATGTACAGGATCGCACTGTGAGTGACTTCAACAAATAATAATAACACGATGTTTTAGTTATTGGTAGCAAAAGTGGCGTTAAATGAAGCATTAACAAATCGATGTAATGTTGTAATAGAATGTCCATGATGGTCCCCAACTCCAGATACACAAGCAGGATATGAAGACTTCATTTACTCTGCTGGGTTTGTTTGTTTGTTTGTTTGTTGTTGTTTTGCGTGCTGTTGATGGTGTGACAATTACAATTACAAGATAACTGAACAAGCAATTTCATTGCTGGAAGCTTTATGGCATTTTGATGTGACCGTTTACTTAGAGACCAGCATTCCCGAGGGGGTCGTTTTTAATTCATTCGTATTGGATTATTAACCAATATTAATAGAATGAGTTAGCTAAACTGAGTTGTCATTTCCTTTTCTTTCTTTCTCTCTCTCTCTCCGTTTTGGAGAGAGAGGTCTGTGCGAAGGTTTTAAATGTTTCTTCAGTCAGTCAATTCTCAATCAGTTTCACCCCCTTCCCGGAATTGCCCCCTGATCCTAGACGTTGCCCCTTTTCCTGCTCGGCATCTACCCCCATACATGAATAAATGTAGATAACCTCCTATAATTCCGGAACACCTGCTTGCTCCCCGCCCCAATTTCTCCCACCTCATCCCACCTCTGAGAAATGGATCACATCACCTTCTGCACCATTTACAGTTTACTCTCCCTTAGGTACACCCTTAGCGCCCCCCCAACTCCCCAAAGCACGTCTGAGTCCCCCTCTCTCCTCGCGATTGCCCCCATACATTTTAGCAACTGCCTCCAAAAACTGCCTTTTCTACCCCACCAGCAATCCCCCCCCCGAATTGCCCCAGCCTTCCCACACCGAGCAACTCCTCCAACTCCCCCTTTTCTTTAGAAACTCTGCCAAACCGTGTCCTCCCCCCCCCACACACACATATAATTTTCTCTCTCCCCACAACTTGCTCCCCACAACTGTCTCTGCACATATGCCCCAAAGTGCTGCCTCCACCTATCCGCCCCTGGTACGCATCCCCATCCCCATGGGACCTCAATCCCCCCCCCAATCCTACCTGGCTGCCGCTCCTGTCAACAGGTAACGAGGGAGTGGGGCGGGGGGTGGTGGCGCAGCGAATGGGAGACGGTCGATCGGGGGATCCCACAGACTTCGAGAGACGGAGCGGGCGAGAGCGCGGGAGAGCGCGCGCAAGGCGGGGGGGGGGGGTGTTGCAGGCATGGAGGTGGAGACAATAGAGAAAAGGAAAAGGGGGGTGGGAGGGCGCCGGGATCTGATTTTGCAGTACATAGATTAGATTGGATAGACCGGGGTCGACGACGGTGGAAGTGCACATCGCGGCGACTGCACGTTTGCATATGTGCCTTGGCATCCCCCCAGAGAGGGGGAAGTGACCTGCTCTTGGCCATTGATAATCAGATAGCTCATCGGATTGAGGGTCGATCAAAACAGGAGCCGTGGGAGGCCAAAGGATTCTGAACTGCAATATTTAATTAGATCGTGTAGGGTTGGTTAGCATAAATGCATCTTTAAGCAGTGGCTTCTCTGTACTGTACTGTACATCGGGAAAAGCGGAGGAGAAAGTCAAGGATTCTGCATTTTTAACCAGTCCTGCCATATCCCTTGGGCTTAGGGTGGGTGGTGATTTTTTATTTTTTTTAATGCACACACACAAAAAAGTGAAAAATTTCATTAACATGCAGAGGGAAGGGATGAGTTATGGATAGGAAAAGAGGACAGATGTGGTGACAGGTTAGAGGGGAGGAGATGGGGTGTGTGTGACAGTGTGAACGGAGAAAAAAAAGGGAAGAGAATTCAAAATAGGATGGAGACTGGATGAAGAGGGGAGGGGGATTTACATCACCCCCATACGCCCCGAGATTGTATAGGGAAAAGTAAAGGGCGGGGGGGGGAGCTCTGTTTGTAGATGGGCAGATGCTATAGCAGCCTTCCCCAGCCTGCTGCTAGCTGGGGGATTATGGGGGGTTGTAGTCCCAACACATCTGGAGGGCACCAGGTGGGGGAAGGCTGTGATGTAGCAAACGGACAGAGACAGCTAGAGGTGAGGGTTTGCGGGGGAAGATGGATAAAGGGTGCAATCCTATACATGTTTAGACAGGAAAAAAGGCCTCCAACTCCCAGCATGCCCCAGCTATGCTGGCTGGGGCATGCTGGGAGTTGGAGGCCTTTTTTCTTGTCTAAACATGCATAGGATTGCACCTAAAGAGCTTTCAGGCAGAAATGGAGGAGAGAAGTCATTGTTGGCTTCATTTCTAGAAAAAGAGTTATTTATTTATTTATTCATTCATTCATTCATTTATTTGCTGGCACTGAAGTTTACATAGAAACATCAGTTTCTGGTCTGGGAGTCCTTCCCAACCCCCTATGTGTCAAGTAGTCTATAGTCAGAGGTGAGGGTAGCTCTTCCATCTTTTTCTTCCTTAACAGGTTTTCCGTGCTAAACCCCTCCCGCCCCCCCCCGGAAGTAGTTGTGGGGAAACACATGGATGATGTCGCTCGAATTCCATGAATGAGGCAGGGCGAAGGCATGATAAGAGCCTTGTTTAGAAGCAAGCATTGTACATTCTGGGGTTTGACCATGGCACTGAAGAAAAAGGAAATCAAAGGATGCCAAAGGATATAGAGGTAGAACAGCTTTATGGGCAGGGTAGTTTCAGGGTCGACTGCAGGATGTTTATGGCGTGGGGTGAATAATTGATCCCAAGGAGGTTTTATAATCCAGTATGTGGAACACAGCAGTGGTGAGGTGGCAAATTTTGAAGTGCAGGCACTCATCATGACCATCCCCAGAGCCACACCCAGGAGGAGAGTCCAAAAATGCCATGCTGCTGTGTCCATCCCTCCATCAACAAACCAGTTCTAGCAGTTCTCATCTCCAGCAGGAGCTAGTCTTTTGTAAAGCGAATGGGTCTTAACTGCCATTCAGGTTCAAGCCATCCCAAAATACTTTGCATTACAACTGTTGTGCCTCCAGTAGGTCAGACAGAGACCAGCCATGCGGACTGTGTTTGGGGTGGGGCCAGGCTGAGTGCAGCCTGACCCAGCTGGGCAGCCTTACTAATCAAAAGGCAGGTCCCAAACACACTCAGAGGCTGGAAGCAATTGTTTGTTACTACAGCTACAGCCAGACGCTCCTGACATTCCCGACCTCAGACTTGTACCTTTGAACCTTAGAACAACCTTGACCATGACTTTGCCTGATCCCGAACTGGTTTACGTTTGCTCTGTTTTGGACTGATATATTGTGGCTTCAACCCTCGGACTGTGATAACGACTACGGCTTATCTTGGAACCGGACAGATTTATGACAACAGAGAACAATATATTGTTGCTGGGAAAATTCATTCCCCACCCCCAGCTACTATGAGGACTAGTTTCCTGCATTGAGCAGGGGGTTGGACTCGATAGCCTTGTAGGCTCCTTCCAACTCTATGATCTATGAAACTAAGCTCAGAGGGAACAGGGAAGTCTGACTTGATGATGTCAGCATCCCTTACAATAAAAAAGTGTTGGCCCCGTGAGCCCTTACATCATTAAGAACATGAGAAGAGCCCTGCTGGATCAGACCAAGGGTCCATCTAGTCCAGCATTCTGTTCACACGGTGGCCAACCAGCTGCCCACGAGATACCATAAGCAGGTCATGAGTGCAGCAGCACCTTCCTGCCCATGTTCCCCAGCCTACTGCCTCTGATACTGGAGGAAGCATATAGTCAATCAGGACTAGTACCCATTGATGGCCTTCTCCTCCATGAATTTTGTCCAATCCCCCTTTAAAGCCGTCCAAATTGGTGGCCATCACTACATCTTGTGGAAGTGAATTCCATAGTTTAACTATGCGCTGTGTGAAGAAATACTTCCTTTTGTCTGTCCTGAATCTCCCACCAGTCACCGTCATGGGACCACCGGGGTTCTAGTATTATGAGGGAGAAAAATCTCTCCCTGTCCACTTTCTCCGCACCGTGCATAATTTTGTGCACCTCTGTCATCTCTCCCCTTCTAAGCTAAACAATCCCAGCTGCCCTTGTTCCACCACACCACCGGAACATGGGAGGCTGCCTTATCCTGAGTGAGACCAGGGGTCCATCTAGCCCAGTAATGCCAATACTGACTGGCAGCAGCTCTCCAGGGTTTCAGGCAGGATTCTTTCTTGGACCTACCTGGAGATGCTGCGGATTTAACTCGGGGCCTCCTGCATTCAGAGCAAATGCCATACCATTCAGCTCTGGCCCCTCCATGTGGATTTTCAAGAGGGGAAACGGCACATAACAAGTTGCTCTGGACTACGGTCCTGCAATCTCAACCCACCGGTTCCAGCCATTCTCAAAGGCAGGTGGGCTCCGCCAGCACAAGACATCCTTCTTTCTATCCTGCTGGCCGCCCCGTCTTCCTTTTAGTGTTTGGTGCGGCTTGAGTTTCAAAACACGGCCCTGAGGACCGCTGGAATGTTTGAAGCTGCATGGCAACATTACATCCCTTGAGTTTGGGGGATTGAAGTTTTTCACTCTTCCCCCCTCCCTCCCCTCTTGTTACTATGGCAACCCTGTCCTGGACCTACTCCAGACCAAGGAAATATTTGTGATGCTGCATATGCAGTTGAATGGCATTTTAAGTGTTAGTCAAATAGATAAACCTGGGTTTGGACCAGGCAAGGGAAGCTGAGGGCCCCCCAAGAAATATTTTAAGTTTCTTGGTAAAATCCAAATCATGGCTCGCAAGGGTTTTAAGGCTGAAACCTATGTTTGCTGCTGGGGCTTGACTCTGGAATATGTGAAATTAATAACAAAGGGGAATATATGCATGTGCAAAGTACTCAATATAGAGTAGCCACAAAGCGCAATAGGTTCAGAAAGGTAGAAGAGAGGAAAAATAGAGACAGAACTCCTGGGTTCTCTGGGAGGGGCAGAGGTGCCTTAACAGATCTGTTGATGTGTTCACATTCTGGTCCTCATCACACAGTATTTTAAATTTGTCTTGGCTAGGGCTGCAAACTTCAATCACTTAACCAGGACAGTGAATCAACTGGAGCTTCCTATCACAGATTATTATTTTTTTAAAAGCATAACACTCGACCAAATAAACTAACCTTGGGGAATAAGTTCCTTTTTGTACTTCAAAAAGCTACCTTGGCTTGGGCTAAGGAATATGCAGCACAGGAAAAGAATATTCTGGGTGTTTTGCAGACACATCTGTGCCTTGCAGTGGGTGTTCAGCATCACTGGCATTGTTGACGAGAGTTACACGTACCTCTTGATTCTGCTAGGGTTTAAAAACCAGAGCTGAAAATTTCCCAGCTAGCTGAGAGAATGTAGCAGTGTCAGCTTTTGTTATCTCAGAACTCACCAGTTACATTCACAACTCAAAGAAAACCAGAGTGGTTCCTGCCTTCGCAAATCTGTCAAGAATAATAAAGACTGCCTTCTCTCCTCTGAAAGTGAGTGACAGCATGTTGTTGCTTTTTAAATATAAAATCAGATCCAAAGACTGTCATCTTCGTGCGGGATGCTCCTTTGGTGAGCCACTGTGAAGTCGAAGTGTATGTAGATGTAATGGTTTTCGCAATCAAATGAATTGATTCTCCAATCGATTGAATCAGGGCAAGTGAAACAGTTAATTGTCTAAAAGACCTCAGCCCAAAGCAAGGAGCACATCATTTTCACATTGGCCATTAAAAAAAAGTGACTACAAAAGTGACAAAAGGAAGTCCCTGGGGTCATTTGATGAAGCTGAATGCTGGGAGATTCAGAAGGGAGGAAAGGAAGTCCTTCTTCACACAGCACATAGCTGAATGAAGGAACTTGCAACCATGAGATGTAGTGAAGGGCGCCAACTGGGATCATAGCATTAAAGTGGGACTAGACAGATTCATGGAGGATAAGGCTATCAATTGCTACTAGCCATGATGGTTGAATATTACCTCCAGTATCAAAGGCGGTATTCCCCTCAATACCAATTGCTGGAGGACACATGCAGGAAGATGCTGTTACACTCATGTTCTGCTTGTGGGCTTCCCACCGGGATTTGATTGCCCACTGTGGGAACAGAATGCTAGACTAGGTAGGCTTTTGGTCTGATCCAGTAGGACTCCTCTTATGTTCGTTATTGTGCTCTTACAAGATACTAAAACGTGTATTTCCTGCCTTCTTTTTATGTGAATGTAAAACATGCATTGGTAAAACTTGTGTATTTGATTCCCCACTTCTCAGTTTCCGTCCTGCATTGGCCACATTCACACAGGCACACATATAGGCAGAAGAGATGCTCACCTCATGTGTGAAAAAGCCATGGGAAACTAGGATTTGGGGTCTTTCCCCTCTAGGGGGCACTGGATCTTATTCCCTGGACTATTTAGTGGCGGTTGCAGTGGCGTTAACATCACAGGCACCAGGGCCTGGCCTCCACGGGCTTATTTTTCTCTGAGCCGCAGTGAGAAAAAGGATCAATTTAATTCCCTTTCCAGCCATTAATTTTCTCCGCTATCTGTCAAGTTCTGAAGCAAGGAGGGAGGAGAAGGGGTTGGAGAACAGTGAGTTTAATTAAGCAGATAAGCAGCAGGGGGGATGAGACGAGCCAGTCTCCACCCTAGACCCCAATTGCCCAAGACCCCAACTTCTCATCGCCACCTGACTGAAACATAGCCCCAGACGTCCCACTGCGAATCGCGGGCGGGAGAGGGAAGGAACTCTTAATAGTTTTGTTTGATATCTCTCTCTCTTATTAATTGGCTACCTGATTAGAATGCAGTGGCAGCCCAAGTGGCGGCTGACATTTTGTTCCCGTCCCAGCTGCCTGTGCGTGACATACTTGGCATTTGAAAATACGGAGTGGTGAGATGGGGTGGGGTTGGGGGGGGGGTCTCTCCGAATGGCTGATTCCGCTCCCACCCCCTGCCACAGGCCTGCTCCCGCCCCCTCCCTCTTTCCAAGCCCCCCGATCAGCCTAGCACAGCCTGTCCAGATTTTGCTTGGCACGTTTCTGTCTTCAGCTGCTATTCCTGGAAGCATTTTCACACCCGCCTCCGGGGCTGTTTTTTTTGGGGGGGGAGGAGCACTGCTGGTGGTGGTGGTGGTGGTGATGGGGAGCATCTTGCACAGACGCTTGTGTGTGTGTGAGAGAGGGGGGGATATTTTGGTTTGAGGATCTGGGTGTTGACACCTGTCTCCGGAGGCGTCAAGGGAGCTGAGCAAAGGCGAGCGTTTGAAGCTGAAAATCTCCACCAGCACCTCGTCCAAAATCTCCCAGTTTTGATCTGCAGCACCTGATCCCCCCCCCCCCCGCACGCACACACCTGAAATTTAAGCTGCCCAGGTGTATCGTCCAAGTTCTGGGGTTTCCTTCGACTCTCTTTAGGCTTCTTATTCTTCCTGTCCCTCTGGCCCCATTTTTGATATCCAATGTGGTGTGATCAGGGCCGGTGCTACCATTAGGCCAACTAGGCAGCTGCCATGGGCGCAAGGCTAAAGGGGGCGCCAGAAACGCCTTGAAAAAAAATACAGGGCTCTCAAGTGGGAAGGGGGGCGCGCGCGCTAAATATCTGATCTTGCCTAGGGCACCAAACTGCCTTGCACCAGTCCTGGGTGTGATGGCTACAGGGCTGACCCAAGACATTTTGATGCAGGAGGTAAAAGACAGGATTGCAATCCCATTTGCCACCCCAGGGCCAGCCCTACCATTAGAGCAGTGTTCTCCAACCTTGGGTCCCCAGATGTTTTTGGCCTACAACTCCCAGCTACGCTGGCAGGGGCATGCTGGGAGTTGTAGGCCAAAAACATCTGGGGACCCAAGGTTGGAGAACACTGCATTAGAGTGAAGCAGTCGCCTCAGGAGGAGGATGCTGGGAGGTAGCAGCAAGATGCTGGAGAAGGGGAGAGCCGCGTGCCATGCAGCCTCTTCTGCGCCCCCTAAGAGAGCTTGCTGCCTTCAGGTGTGGTGGAGGATGGTCCTCCCTCATCATCATCACAGAAGAGAGATTCATCTGCCAGTGCAGTAGGCTTCTGCTCATGGAATCAGATGGAGCGCCATCTTGTTCTTCACCTCCTGCAGACATTGGAGTGGGGCCTATGCTGCTTCTTCAGTGCATGGGTTGTGCCGATTGATCTGTGAATGGGGCTGGTGGTGACACTGGATGCCTTTGCTTTGCTGCAGGGGCTAACAATGGTCCCTTCCATCTCTATAGATCCCTGATAATTGGGGCCAGAATAACCATTATGCTGAAGAAGCTGTGGAAGAGGATCCCGGCCCCCTGTACAAATATGCAAGGATGTTGAAGAGTCCTTGGTCTCGAGTCACGAGTCGAGTCACGAGTCTTTGGACCCGAGTCTCGAGTCCGAGGTCCAAAATGGTGACTCACGAGTCACGAGTCACTCCCAAAGCGGCGGCCCATGGAGGGAGCGGGAGGGTCTCCGTGAGAGGAAGAAGAGCTGCCCTTCCTCCTTCTCTGCCCCAGCCTTGTCCCCGCCTCCCGCCATTCAGGGATGTTGAAGAGTCCTTGGTGTCGAGTCTCGAGTCCCATTAAAAATATTGGGACTCGAGTCTGACTCGAGTCAGAGGGGGGACTCAGTCCGACTCACGAGTCGAGTCCTGGAGTCCGAGTCCCCATCCCTGCAAATACGAGGATGCCTTGGCCAGTCCCAACTTCACAGCGTTGACTCACCTAGCGCAAAAACCCACACAGCAGGTTTGTCGCCCGTACAGACGCGCATGCGGGGTTCTCGTTAGGTCTTGCATTAAAAACAAACAAGAACAAAACCTTCTGTGTGTGTGAGCTGTAGGAATATGTGGTGTGGCCGTCGGGACAGTGGTTTGACACCCCAGTGCCCTTCATGGCTGAGCAGGGAACCTGGGCTTCTTACGGCCAGACTCCGCACAGACACGCACACTCCTTTGCAGTCTACTGCGTCTCTCCACCGGGGCGTTTACTTGATGGCCCCGTTCCCAGCTGAAGGAAAATGTAAAATATAAGGAGCTGCCTGATTTGGAGTCAGACCAGTGGCCTGTCTAGCCAGAGTCTGTCAACTCAGACTAGTTGGGGGCTGTCCAGAGCCCGTATGCAGCCCGGCTACCTCTGCTTCATTCAACTGTGCTTGCAAAATGTGTGCACGGAAGTATCCCTTCTTGCCCGGCTAGCATTACGAGCAGATATCCCTTTGGTGATGCAGAAGGTTTGAGGGGCAGGAGAGGTCCTGAGATGTGTGTGTACGTGCGTGCGTGTGTGTGTGTGTGTCTGCCAGCCTGCCTGCATTTGTTTAGGCTAGCCGAAGTGTGCAAATGTTGGCAGAGGATAAAATATGATTTCTGGGACGCAGATAAATGGGCTGCCCGGAATATGGTTTGCTGCAGAGCTCCCACATCCTACATCTGGTCCTACTGCCCATCCCTCCCTCCACCTCCTTTGCAACAGACAGTCTCCGTTTCAGAGGTTGATTTATAACGAGACAGGTCTGCCTTTATGACAAGACGAGCTATTAGCGGAAGGGTAGACATGTCGGTTGATAATGGAAAAGCCTGGGCCCCTTTGCCTCTCGTAGTTTGGAAAATGCATCCCTGGCATTGCGGTGTGTCAGTCTGTCATTCATTTGGGGATGATATAAGCTGCGCGGGAGACAGGCATGTAGGTCAATGCCGGGGGGGGGGGGAGTCTGGAGTCCTGTTCTGGAGAAGACGGGAACACATCTGAAAGCATCTAGACTCCGGCGGCTTGTAGGGCAGTGGGACAACGCCTAGGATTTGATCTTGGATGGGATCCAAGATTGTGTTCAGAGGGTGCTTCCAGACAGCCGGTTCCTAGCACTGCCAATCTAGAAGCAGTAGGAAAACATGGGGAGAGTTTCAAATGGGAAGAGGACATTGTCTGGACCCCCTGTAAAATCCCCCAGTGGTGCAGCTAGGTAATTTTAGATCCTGGACTTAATGGTTTTTTGGGAGTGGGGGTGCTTTAGATGGCCTTGTGTATTACTTCAGTTGTGAAGCGTGCAAGGAACATTCCTCTTCCCGCTCTAACCACCGCTCCATGCTTTACAACTGCTTCTACATGCCTGATATGCTACAACAAAACAACAACAAATGCTTGCCAACCCTGAGCAAAATAAAGAAATACCCTGAGCGCGTGCAGGTTCACATTTTAGACTCACTTAACTCATAGCACCATCACGACTGCAAGAATAATACGGAGTTTGCCAGCCCAGGTGCTGACCTGTTTGCCACTGCCCCGCCCCCCCGCCCCCCACTCATCTGTGGCTCTGGGTAGTCATTTGGGGCCCTGCGAGAGCTGCGGATCCCTGGACTTTGGCTGCACCACTGAAATTCCATGAATGAGGCTGGGTGATGACGTCATTAAAGACACATCTGGAAGCACTCGGCAGAAAATCTGGAAGTTGCTCCTAAACAGGTGGGAGAGATTGGTTGAAATGGATCCAAGAAGCAACTAGAAACAACAAAACACAGCTAGAAGTTGTCTAGCAAATGCATCAAGTAAATTCCTAGACTTCCATCTAGAACATGCTGAAGATGACCAGAAATATGCTGATAAGACATCTACAAGGGAGGAAAAATCTTTAAAAACCAGCCGATCGGTTTCATCTTAGGCCCAGAATGCCCACAGGAAAAGGAAGAAAGGGAATCTCCAAGTGCACAAGGTATGTTTTTTTTTAAAAAAAATTGAGCTCAATGCTTTTCGAATTCGGTTCTTCCAACAGTGTGAAGAAGCTAGGACTGAAATTGGTTGTTCAAAAGTGCCTCTGAGGAAGAACTGAGTTCGAAATATCTTCAGCTCAATACGTTGTTTTTTTCCTTGTGCATGTGGGGCCTTCCTTCCTTCCTTCCTTCCTTCCTTCCTCCCTCCCTTTCCCTGAGATTGCTGCCTTTCCATTTTTTGTTTCTTTCTCCAGAAGGCCCACAGAACTGCCCACAGGACTCATTCTCATGACAACTCTACCAGAGCAGGTCATTAGCGTACCCACTTTATAGATGGGAGTGACTGAGGCCAAGACACACGAACCTGGCCAAGGCTAATCCAGTGAGCTTGTGGGGGCTCTCTCTTAGGTGGGCACGCGCTCTGCCCGCGAGACCCATCCAAAACAGCTGCCTGGCTCGAGGGGCCCTCTTCTTTTCCACCACCAGCTCCCCCGCTTTCCCTCGAGCAGAATCCTGGCTCCCGCGCCTTTCTGGCTGTATCCCACGAGGCCCTACTCTCCTCCCACAAGACCCAGGCGTCCTGTCATGAGGCAAAGACATGGAAGTAATGAGTGACGTATCTGGTCGTCTGTGTCTCAGCGGAGACCTAATTAAGTGGCAGGTTCCGTGGTGAGACAGCAAGTCACACTGTGCTAATGAGATCCTAAAACGTCTCCTTGTTAACCCTCCCTCCTCCTCTGAGGCTGACGCATTTCTCTTTGTCCCCACCTGCCGCCCCTTGGCCAATGCTGTGCTTTTCTGGACTGGCGCCAGGGCCCTCCGAAAAGGAGGAATGGCTCTTCCTCTCTCCCCCCCACTTTTTTTTTTCTTTGGCCAGCCGATTCAATTCTCTTCATCCTTTTCCGGCAGAGGCCTCATTCTCTGGAGTGACACCTGTCATTTTTTTGTCTCACCTTGCCAGCTGGGCCCCGTTTTTTAATTATATCCCAACGGGGGCGGCCGTTTGACAGGCAGTGGAGGAATTTTATTGGGAGCTCAAGAGATTCTCTAACCTTTAAATCCATAGTCTCGTTTGCCAGCTTCCTGCTGGCCCAATTACCGTAGTCTTTCTTTCCCCTTCTCTCGCCTTTCATTTCCTTCCCTGTCTCGATCTGCTCTTCGATCAATGACAACTCGACCTAACCCCCCCACCCGCCCACCCCGCTTCCCAAATCTCTTTCTTGTAACGCCAATAAAACCTTTAGCTTTGTTACAGGAATCTGGGTATTTATTTATTTATTTTAAAAAAATACCTTTGTATAAAGTACAAAATGGACACCTTCTGTGCTCTAAATACTCATGTTGACCGATGAGGAGTGCTGTTTATTTATTTATTTATTTATTATATTTATACCCCGCCTTTTTTCCTGCAAGGAACCCAAGGTGGCTTACATAATCCTTCTCCTCCATTTTACCCTCACAACAACCCTGTGAGGTAGGTTAGGCTGAGAGTCAGTGACTGGCCCAAAGTCACCCAGTGAGTTTCATGGCTGAGCGGGGACTAGAACCCGGATCTCCTGAGTCCCAGTCCAACACCCTAACCACTACGCCACACTGGCTGAAACCTGAAAGCTTGCACCCTCCTTGCCCAGTAAAGGAGATTTGTCTCTATGGATTAGAAGCTGGAGCTGGACACTGGTGACTTTTTGCACGGGGATGCCCCTGCCTGGTGCTGGCACGGCTCTGAAATGGGCTGAGTTACAGAATCCATGACCCCCAGGTGGTGAGACTTCTGGGTTGGCTGTATATGCAGGGATTCCTCATCTGAGGCTGTGGTGCGGCCAGCTAGAAGGTCCAGGGGAGCGGGGTGTGTGTGTTCATTGGAGGGTGGCAATCCCTCACCCAGTGCTGCAATACAGCCGCAGCTGGGGTGGGGAAAGTGCTTTCTGCAGGGATCCCTCAGTCAGCGCCAAGCTGCAGACACCTCCGTCTCTAACCTTTCCCGACTCTTTGTCTGGCTGCCGCAGTCGCTACCTGAGATGCTTTTTATTCTCTGACTTTAATTATAAGTCATCTCTCCCTCTCTCTCTCTCTCTTGGTGTCTCCCACGCGGCCTTCGCACCCCCATATCCAACCGACCTGCTCTCTCTCTCTCTCTCTCTCTCTCTCTCTCACACACACACACACACGCACACACTTTCTCTCTCTGCATCCTTGCCTGTATATCTTTGTGAGAATACCTCTGTATGTGTGTGAAGTTTGTATGTGATCATTTCTGACGGTTTATGCATCCTTTGGGGGTGACTTATGTCTTCCTGTAAAGACTGCTTTCTCCTTCTGTGTGCCCTTTGTGTGCTATGATGAGTTCTAATTCAGAGGATGTACGTATGCTTCTGTAGTGTGTGTGTGTGTGTGTGTGTGATTGATTGATTGATTGATCTTTCTATGTGTGGCGAGATTGATTGATCTTTCTATAAGTGGCGATTGCTGCATGTGTTATATAATTCGGTTCTCTTTTTGTGGCTTATCCGTGTGTATGAACACCTCCCTTTTTTATTTAACTCATTTTTGTCTGAATATATTGATCTCTGTGTCAAGTATTGTTGCTGACACATCTTTGACCATTTGTGGATGTGTTTGTGTGAGCCATTCATATTTCGGGTTCAGTATAATTTCTTGTGGTCTGTGGCATGAGTGGGAGATGGGGAAACGTGTGTGTGTGTGTGTGTGTGTGTGTATACAGTTTTTCCTTTGGGGAGTGTGAACATTAGCAGCAGCATCTTTTGTGTGTGTTAGCGTGTAGAGGGTGATGAATGTATCTGAGATGTAAGTGTGCTTCTTTCTGTGATGGTGGTTTCATAGCACTTCTGTGAAGACTATAATTATTTTTCTATGCATGAGTATGACTTCTCTCCCCTGAGAACCGAGGAATTCTTTATGCGTGTGGTAATAAGCTAATGAGAGCTTGGATTTAACTAAGGTTGGATTTCTGCTGTGTGGTTTTATAATTTCATAGCATTTTTTAAATGTGCAGATTTGTGGAATGATTTCTAATATTTACTAATAACTAAAACAGACCTTTGAGGAAGGCTCCCATTTTACAGACTAGAAAATGGAGGTTAAAAACCCTGTGACTTCCAGTGGGGACCCAAGGTTGGAGAACACTGTGCTAGATTATCCAGTTAATTTAGTCCTGAACTACAGTTCAAAGCCATGTCCCAACACTTCATCCCTTGGAGTCGCTTTCATTGCCAGGAGTCAGCCCTGGGAGTAAGTGAAGTAACAAATCAAAAACAAAAAAAGGCAAGAGTGCTTCTGAGCCTGTGCAGAATGCCTGTCCTTCATCAACGAGAAACCACAAAAATCCAACACGCATCAGAGATGAAAGGGCAGGATTACCAGACCAGAGAGGCATATTAATCCATGGGGGCTATGCTATTTAGTGACACAGTTACTGCACTGTGAACGACTCTCTTTTTTATTGGCATACGTGCATGTGAAATATGTGCCGTGAAAATAGTGACGGTATCTATGATTCTAGAACCTTTGTGTACATAATGAGGACTAAGCTGTTGCTGCTCATCTTTGACCACTTGGCTGAGGTGTGGAAGCCCCAACGGCCAGCCCAAAATCTCTTGAATTCAGCAAGGAGAATGCTTCCTTTGAAAAGGCCACTCCAGCCAAGAATTTGTGCCCTGGAGGACTGAAGGACTTATACTCTACTCCAGAGTTATCTATATTGTCTCTTTCAACTTACCACTAGGAAAGCGGTGGTAATTAAACTTCTATTGCTGGAGCCTCCAAGAAGTAATTTAATGCCAAAGTACTGTCAGTCAAACCAGAGAACTCTACAACAATGTAGGCTATTTCCAGCAATAAATGCGTAGTAAGCTGCCACTGGAAATAAATGTGCAGGTATCTATCTGTTCACCCATCCTCCCTGCCCTCGTCTCTCCTCCCACTGCTGCCACATCTCAGCAACAGTATACTGATCTTGGATGAGGGGTGCTTGGGTAACTTTAGGAGCAAAAGGATATTGGAAAATTCCGACAAAGGAAAAATTCTGCACGTAGGAATATTATTATCCCCCCCCCCCCTAAAAGGCTGAAAACTTTTAAGCAATAACGGCTGAAATATAACATGTTGTTCTAAGACAGGAGTCTTGTCACCAGGAAGGATCCCTGAGGGTTCTGGGAGAGGGACACGGCTTAGAGCGGCCTTCCCCAACCTGGTGCGCTCCAGATGGGTTGGACCACAACTTGCGTCATCCCCCCAGACAGCTATGGGGAAGGCTGGCTTAGTGTTTTCCAGAGACAAGAACATATTTTGGGGTTGGGTGTGGGGGAAAAAAGCAGATTTATTTTATTTTAGAAACTCTTTACCCTGCCTCCCCACCACCACCACCACCAAAGGGCCCCCAAGCCAGCTTCTGGATGAAAAACACAACAATTTAAATTTTAAAATGAGTTAAAAAAAAAAAATCCAAACCAAATACCAACTCTATCAAATCAAATTATTAAATTCATGGATGCATTGAACTAATTAACTAGTCAGGGCAAAAAAGAAAGATGCCAGGGGTCTGACCCCCTCCCAATCCCAGATATGTGGAGACAGATGGGCTTTGGTTAGTCAGTCTTCTGTCTTAGAACAAGTTTTATTTCAGCTTTTAATGCTTCAAAGTTTCCCTCCCTTTTGGGGGAGAGGGGGAGAAAAAAAAATCCTTCTCTGCACAAGCTCTGAAGGACTTTCTTCTTTCCTGTTCACTTAACAACATTTCTCTGACCCCGAGACCTGTACCACGCAAAGCGAATTCTGAGACTGAGCTCACAGCTCAACTGAAGCCGTGGAATCGAGGCAGCAAAAGGAAGCAGGGGGAGGAAGGAGCTGTAGTTCATGTTGTGTACTGTGTGCCTTATTTTGAGAGGCCCCCGCTTTAAGGGATTCATTCAGCTTTGGACACATTCTAGCGCAGCCTTCCCCAACCCTGGTGCCCTCTAAGATTATGTGGACATCAACACCCATCAGCCCCAGCCAACCTGGCCAATGGTCAGGAATCCTGGGATTTGTAGTCCCAAACATCTGGAGGGCACCCGGTTGGGGAACACTGCTTTAGAGGGATAACTAGGTTCGCCGGTTACTCCCAGAACCACACACAAAAAAAGAGTCTTGTGGCACCTTAAAGCAGGGGTGCAGAACTGCTTCCAGCCTAAGGGCCGAATTCCATTTTGGAGAAGCTTTCGGGGGCCACATTCCAATGGTAGGCAGGGCCAAGGGCAAAAGGGGTGTGGCCAGAAATACCAGAATAGGTCAACAATAACACCTTGAACATGGCTTGGTAGCAAACTGGCGGCCAGCGCAGCTCTTTCAACACAGGTGTTATGTGTGCATGGCAAGGCACGCAACTCAACAGCTTCGCTGCAGCCTTCTGCACTAGCTGCATCTTCTGAAACCAGCCTCAAGGGAAGCCCCACATAGAGAGCATTACAGTACTCCAGTCTTGAGGTTACCAACGCATGGATCACCGCGGTTCAGGTCTCCCTGTCCAGGAACGAATGAACGCAGTTGACATACTGGCCGAAGCTGTGGGGCGCTCCAATAAGTGTGGTCACCCGGAGGGGGAGATCTGTTGCCAAGAGGGGAATACGTCATCGGATTGAAAGGGGCGCAGGATCCAAGGGGCGCACATAACACCTGTGCTGAAAGCAGGGCTGGTGCTACCATTAGGCCAACTAGGCAGCTGCCTAGGGCGCAGGGCTAAAGGGGGCGCCAGAAATAGAGAGGGAGGGCTCAAGTGGGAAGGGGGGGGCGCTAAATATCTGATCTTGCCTAGGGCACCAAACTGCCTTGCACCGGCCCTGGCTGAAAGAGGTGCACTGGCTGCTGGTCTGCTACCGTGCCAGCAGGGCCGGTGCTACCATTAGGCCAACTAGGCAGCTGCCTAGGGCGCAGGGCTAAAGGGGGCGCCAGAAACACCTTGAAAAAAAATACAGCGCTCTCAAGTGGGAAGGGGGCGTGCTAAATATCTGATCTTGCCTAGGGCACCAAACTGCCTTGCACCGGTCCTGCGTGCCAGGTGTTCTTATTGACACATATTACATATAAAGCCCTAAACAACTTAGGACCAGGTTACTTGAAATATCATCTCCCCTTGTATAGACCCATTAGACCAGGGCTCTCCAACCTTGGGTCCCCAGATGTTTCATAGGTTCCAATGTTTCACAGATTTCATAGATCATAGAGTTGGAAGGAGCCTACAAGGCTATCGAGTCCAACCCCCTGCTCAACGCAGGAAACTAGAGGTCTCCCATCCAAGTAACAACCAGACTTGACCCTGCTTAGCTTTCCACACTCAGACAAGCTGAGCCAGCGTTGCCGGACTACAGCTCCCAGAATCCCTTGCCATTAGCCATGCTGGCTGGGTATGCTGGGAGCTGTAGGCCAGCAGCAACATCTGGCTGAGGACCCAAGGTTGGAGATCCCTGCATTAGACCATTACAATTTTCAGGGGAGACCTTGCTCTCTGTGCCATAGTTAAAGTTTCCCATATCTGTAGAGTGTGACAGAACAAAAACAAATCTCCTAGCTTTGTGCAGCTCTCTAGATCAGACACACGTAGACCATTTAAGTAACCAGCATCCCTGTCAGCCAATGTGAGCGCTAGAGTTTGATCTGGGATTTGAAAAGAGCCCGCCTTCCAGGGGCAAAGATTGTGAGGCAGCTGGAGGAAGGAACAGAAGTTGCGAGGCAGTTGAGAGTGAGAAGGGAAAGTGTCCAATAGGTTGTTTAATAGTGAGCTACATAAATAATCACCCCAAACACATATCCTTCAACACGTGTGCATTTCTTATCCTTCTCTTCTTCTCCTTCTCAAAAAAAATTAGCCTGTCCAGACACATTGCATACACAGTGGAACAGAGAAAAGCTGCTGCATTGCACAGACTCCAGTCATGTGGCATGGTGTAAGCGAGATGGGGTGATTTTGCAGATGTCTGATTGGCTGAGGGCTGAATCCCCTTTGCCCCTGTAGCCATGAGATAGATGAAGGGCGGGAGACCAACCAATCAATTTTCGCTCTCCAGCTCATAGCCAGAGGGCACTCTTGAGTAATCCAGACTTTTAGCTGGCGAAGGAGCAGGCAGTCCTGACCCCTCTCTGAAAAGCCTTCTCTTCTCTACTTTGCATAAAAGAAAGAAAGAAAGAAAGAAAGACAATCAAACAGTAGTTCCCGGGGGGAATGTTCTGAGCATGTGCAACTTATCGCACATCCCCAGTGTTCCCCCTAGCCATAGCAGGAAGTAAAGAAGAACAAACAGTGCTGTGCTGCCGCCGCCAGCCACCTTACGTTGCATCCTATGGAGGGAAACAAGGTCTGGGACACAAGCAGTGAGAAGCAGGTTAGGCAGGACAGGTCAGGTGGGGCTCTGCCCCCTTTGCCCTGTATGATGAGCCTCCACTGTAAACAAGGATGTGTCCTCCTGGCCCCAGTTCTCTGTAACCTGTTTGTTAATGACACTGCCTTAGATCTGAGAGGTGATCATTTTTTCCCCAGCGAAAGTACAGTAATACCTTGGATTGCAAGTAACTTGGTCTGAGAGCGTTTTGCAAGACAAGCAAAAATTAAAAAAAAAATAATGACTTGATAAATGAGCAAGGTCTTGCAAGACAAGTGGTCGTAGGGATGTAACCGCTCGCCTCGAGCGGGCGTAGCGGGCCAAAATTGTAGCGGGCCGAAAAGAGTGTTTTGGATTACAAACACGGTTCCGGAACAAATTATGCTCTCAATCCAAGGTATTACTGTATGTGAAAAGAAATTGTCCTTTCTTCTTTATACTGGCAATATGGGCCTCATTTCCTGCACTTAGATGGCCTGAGGAGATCATTATCAGCATCGGCCAAGTATTCTTCTCTCTCTCTCTCTTTTAAGTCAACCTGTCAATCAGGGAAAGACCAAGGTTATGGTTTTCAGCCAAAGGATTCCAAAACACAAGCGGAGAATTGATTAATAAAGCAATGTCTGTTCACCATTCAGCTTTTCAATAACATTCATAAGTGCTGTTTTTAAAAATAAACATTGACTTTACCTCTCCTATGTCTCTGGAGTATTAATTACCGTACTACCTGTTTAGCAGTTGGAGCTGAAGAAGAAAAGACTTCATGCAGCTGAGACCCACTAGAAAGGGACAGCCTCTAAGGGGCTCTTAGAGAAGCATTATTACCCGTGCACACACACACACACCTGGCCCATAGAGTTAGTCTTACATGTGGTGCAGTGATCCCTAAACTGTAGTGAGGGCCACTCGTGAGAGTTGGAACAGGAAGGACCACTGTAGAAAGAGGGCCACCCAGTTTCTGGTCCCCCTCTCAGCAAACAGAGTGGGTTAAGCGGCTCCCCCTGACAGAAGATTCTTGTTGCATCCATAGCTGGGAAGCTCAGGGCACAGGGTCTGTTTTGCCCTCTAAGAATAGCTTGCTCTGTGGTTTTAGGAACGGGACAGAGATGTCCCTCTTCTAACGTGCGTGTTGGTTGGTACCCTGAATCCAGAGATCCATGCACACATCAGCAGGGTGCACGCATGTGTGCAGGAGAGTCTCCACAGACCTATGGGCTTGGATTAAGGGGACCACAAGGCAGAGAAGAACATAAGAAGAGGCCTGCTGGCCTGGATCAGACCAAGGGTCCGTCTAGTCCAGCATTTTGTTCACACAGTGGCCAAGCAGCTGCCCACGAGATCCCACAAGCAGGACAGGAGTGCAGCAGCCCATGTGCCCCAGCAACTGGTGTACGTAGGTGTGGAGAAAAAGAGCCTCTGAGGGTTCCTACACACACACACACACCTCCTCATGTGTAAATCAAGTAAGGTCAGTTGGGGGGGCTGGGAGGAGGCGAAAGGTACATAAAGCATAGGATGGGGCATGGCGCCTGAAAGGCGGAGACCCGGCTTTTAAATGTAAATGTAGTTCAAATTCAGTAAGTCAGGAGTCCCCTTCCCCCTGCCTGGCCAGGTGAAGTGCATCGTGATTGGCTCAGAAGCAGAAAAGCTACAGGAAGGAGGAGGGGAGGGAGGGAAGAGCTATTTCCCAACGTGTAGCCTTTGTCTTTGTCTCTGTCTTTGGATCGCATGGCTACCCGGCTGTTGGGCAATGGCGGTAAGCCAAGGACCCCAGGTAGCTCCTGGTGAAATTAGCTGAATGGGGGCTCTGGTAAAGGCAGGCCCTGTGGAGGGCTACCATCTCGGACCTTCGGGTAGATGGAATAGTTCCCCCCGGGCGGCAGGGCTGTGCTGGATTCAACCCTGGAAGGAAGAGGACTGACCCCCAGGTAACAGAGTTATGTGCCTGGGAGATAGAATCAGGTTTTATTATTTTGTAGCTCTATTTCTGTGTGCCAAAGCGTCTCTCTCTCTCTCTCTCTCTCTCTCTCTTTTGTGCTTCTCTCATTTCCCACCTTTTGTTGTAAAATGCTATCGGAATAAACCTGTCTTGGTTTTACCCCACATGGGTTTTGTAGTAACTCTGCTTGGTTCAGTAACTAAATCCAGGTTACAGACAAAGGGCAAGTCCCTGAACAGAGATTCAAGTAGGATTGCAGACAGCTGAGGCTTGGCAATCTGGTACCTTGAGATCTCTGGGGGTCTTGGTTCCTTTGGGGTAGGAAAGGGTTGGGTGGTGGCGGGCCAGCCAGCCCCCCCCTTCCTCCACAGTAGGCATACTGCCTCTGATCCTGGAGGCAGGGATGTTGAAGAGTCCTTGGTCTCGAGTCACGAGTCGAGTCACGAGTCTTTGGACCCGAGTCTTGAGTCCGAGTCCAAGTCCTTGGTCCAAAATGGTGACTCACGAGTCCTGAGTCCCAAGTCACTCCCAAAGCTGACTCCATGAGTCCCTATTAAAATCAGTGGGGTTTTTTCCCAAAAAAATAAGGCTACTTCAGATGTGTGGCTTAAATAAATTCTAGGCACAAGTGTGCCTTTTTATCTCAAAACTCTGCCACTGATTTTGACAAGAACAGACCAGGCAGCCAAACCCAAAATAACAAGGCAGGCAGAGGAGGCAGGGAACCCCAAAGCAGGCAGGCAGAGGCCTTTGTCTTGGACAATTCAAACTGTGGAACTGGTTAAGAAGAGACCAGGCAGGCAGAGGAGACAGGGAACCCCAAAGCAGGCAGGCAGCAGCAGCCAAACCCAAAATGTCTGAAAGGTTGCATTAGGAAAATGATTTTAAAAAATAAACTTGGATTGTTACTGCAACTAGGTCCAGACAGCACCTGCAGGTGGCATCAAGCAGGGATGTTGACGAGTCCTTGGTCTCGAGTCCCGAGTCGAGTCTCGAGTCCCATTAAAAATATTGGGACTCGAGTGCGACTCGAGTCAGAGGGGGGACTCAGTCCGACTCACGAGTCCAGGAGTCCGAGTCCCCATCCCTGCCTGGAGGTAGAAGGTTCGGGGAGGAAGGAACTGAAATTCAAAAAGTTTGAGAAAGCGGATGTGTATATTAGGTTGGGGAAAGAGCTGTCCCCAGTGCTACCTCTAGTGGCCACTTCTGGCATCGCATTTGCTGCTATACTTTGATTTTTCCTATTCCTCCGTTCCAGATCCAGACGCTGCAGTGCACAACGTTGGCTAGGTGCAAGTCCAAGTGGAAAGCCATCGCATAGCATGGAGGGTGACTTACTTCCCTTTGCATCATAAGAACATAAGAAGAGCCCTGCTGGATCAAACCAAGGGTCCTTCCAGTCCGGCATTCTGTTTACACAGCGGGCAACCAGCTGCCCGTGGGAAACCCACAAGCAGGACGTGAGTGCAACAGGACCCTCCTGCCCATGTGCCCCAGCAACTGGTGTACATAGGCATACTGCCTCTGATACTGGAGGAAGCATATAGCCAATCAGGACTAGTAACCACTGATAGCCTTCTCCTCCCTGAATTTGTCCAATCCCCTTTTAAAGCCCCCCAAACCGGTGTCAATACTGTGGGGAGCAGAATGGCTTTCAGGAAGCAGTGGGGAAAGTCACAATGCTCTTGGCTCATTCAGTTTATCATTTCCCCCCATTTTTTTCTATAAAAACAACAACAACAACAACAACACAAAACATATAACAATAATTAACAATTAACAAAACTAAAATGGACTTCTGAATTTTTCTACAGTAAATATAGCTAACAAATAATTTCTCTACTCTATAATAAAAAAAGAAAAGCTCTCTTTTTTCTATTGTCACAAATTTATCTTCTTATTCTTTTTTTTTCTTCCTATTGTCAGTTCATCCTCTTATTATTCCACAAAACCACAGGCATTCAGTTTATCCTAAAGCTATGGAGAATGATGGATGGCAAAGAATCCAGCCATAATAACTCCCAAGACCTTTCACTAAAACTCTGCTAAGATGTTAGTTGGTCTTTGTTAAGTCAATCTATTCTTTGGAGGAGTGAGAGAGTGCTGGAGTCTTACTCCATTCCCAACTTTTGGCCTTCAGTTCTTCTAAGGATATGCATTAACTCTACATTTTAATGCACGGTCACTTTTTTTAAAAAAAAATTGCTATTGCAGACAATCTTTGAGAGTCTTCAAAAATATATTTGAGCTCACTCTGGGGCTTGTTTTCAGTGCCAAGGTGCAAAGTGTTAATAGAAAATGCATTGAAGCATGCACAGAGTGTTTTTTCCTCACACTGGTGTACAACCGTATGCTAGAAGTGTGAGAATATTCTGTCCCCCGCCCTTCTCAATGGTTTTCTCAGAACACAGTCAAAACAGAGGAGAAAAAGGGAGATAACTAGGTGCAGCCTTTCCCAGCTTGGTGCCCTCCAATGTGTTGGACTACAACTCACATCATCCCCTGCCATACCAGGGGTTGGAGAAGGCTGTGCTGGGGATGGGCCTGTATGAGAACCTTCCATATTCCCTGCAAGGAAGCCTTGCTCCTTAATTTTCAGTGACTAGGTTCAGACAACACGATAACCCACACTCAAGGGTTGAGTGTGGGTTGTTGTTGAACCATGGGTTTGTGGTAGAAACGTGGGTTATCGTGTTGTCTGAACCCAGCTGCGTTAAGAAGCCATGGCTTGTTAACCACGAACAACCCATGAAGAGAACCCATGGTTTGTTGTTGGGTTGTGAACTGTGGGTTGTTCACCGTGGTTTGTTATCTCGGCTGGATTCAGACAACACGATAACCCAGGTTTCAACAACAACCCACGGTTCAACGACAACCCACACTCAACCCTTGAGTGTGGGGTTATCATGTTGTCTGAACCCAGTCAGTGCACCAGGACAGGCTGTGATTGCACAATGGTGAGGCAAAGGTAGTCTGCACATGTTCAGAGATACTGTAATTGCATAATATTATGTTATATCTCTCTCTTTAGAAAAAGAAAAGAAACATGGCCAAATATGGGAGGCTAAATGGTTGTGGCTAAAGGAGGACAGGTGTGGCTACATGATCAACGGTGCTTGCAAGAGTATATACAGTCATGCCTTGGATTGAGAGCATAATTCGTTCCGTGCTTGTAATCCAAAACATTCTTATATCAAAATGAACCCCCCCCCCCAAAATTGTACAGAGATTTTTTAATTTAAGCCGTACTACAGTACTTGTATTGCAAGATGTCGCTTGTATATCAAGTAAAAAAAAAAATATATATATTTTAAAATTTGCTTGTCTTGCAAAACGCTCTCAAACCAAGTTACTTGCAATGCAAGGTATTACTGTATGTGTAATTCTATGCCTGTTTTTCAAGACTTAAAACAAACAAACCCCAAAGAGCCCCATGTGGCTTCTTCAAGATGAACTGAGAGTGTTGGGATGGGGTGGGGAATAGGTATCCTCCTTCAATCCTTTCCTTGCCAGCTATTCATTTGTCTGTCTGCATGAATTTTTTACCACTCTGCTTTCCTTCCCAAAGGGAAATATTTGATCGCTCCCTTTAAACAGCGAACTCGGTGGCTCTGTGCCGACAGCAATGGAGCCAAGCTGGGGCCAGTGAGAAACAAGAGGGGAGGTATCCTGCACTTGGGGAAGTTTGAGGTTTGTAGAAGCAGAAAGGCACAGGCAAACAAACATTGAGAAGGAAAAGAGAGAGACGGAACAGCACCTCCCCCCCCACCTGAAGAAGGCCTGGCTCAACCTTCCCCAAACCTGTGCCTGCCAGGTGGGCTGGACTACAACTCCCATTATGGAGTTGTACAACTCCATTATGGGAGTTGTAGTCCAGCCCACTTGGCGGGCACCAGGTTGGGGGAGGCTGATCTGGTTTGTATGGTAAGAAACGAAGACTGCAATCTTGTGCATGCACTTCCCTGAGAGGACGACTCATCAAACACAGTGAGGTTTCCTTCCAAGTAAGCATGCACGAGATCGGGCTGCACACGTCGACCCCAAGGTTGAGGATGAGGACACAGCCACTCTAGGACAGAGGACAGACACAAGAGTGCCAGCTGCAGGTTTTGGAGCGCCCTTGGGAGCAGCACCCTCAGTGGGACCCCTCCCTTTGTGACTCTGCCTTCTCATCCATCCTCCTTCTCATCATTGTGACTACTTGTTTACTTGACAGGCAGAGATCCAGTGAGCAGGTAGGCTGCGTGGCATCTGCTGGTCTCCTCCTCTCCACCACCGTGGTCTGGGCCAGAGCGAGAGGGAGGCAGGCGGACAAGCGGGCTGCAGCGGTGAAGAGGAGGGGGCAACTCCAGGGGGCTCTTGTCAGTGGGCCCCTGCTGGAGCGTAGTCCCTCGGCAGGTGCCCGGCCGTGCCGACCCTTGACGCCGGCCCCGGATGCAAGAGCCTTCCCTTTCCTCTTGTGAGTAACGAAGGATGCACGTCTGGCCCAGCCTGCGCAGCACATGGTGCACAGCAGGTTGAATGCTCTGCGGCAGTGAGGTGTGGGTGGGAACTCAAGCAGCTCTGCCGTGGGGTTTGTCACGAAATGCAAAACAACGCAGCTGGGGTTGCACCGTCCTGAGTGTTTTGGGGACAGATGGTGGAGGGCCCAAGCTGGCGACACGGAGAGAGTGAGAACATGCCTTTTTTTTTCTCACCCAGGAATATTACAGTAAATTTTAAAAGGGTTTTCTTTAATGTCTTTTCTCTGGATATTTTCAAAGGAGGCGAGGGCAGTACCTCTTTGCTCCTCCCTCTAATGATCAGAAGCAGAATAAATTATGCGCCCCCTGCCAATATATGTACATTTGTTTATTCCATATGTTTTATACCAAGTGAGGAATGAGTGAGAGGGGAGAGATGCCGTCCCTGAGCAACAGCTCCATAGATGTTTACAGCGTGTACAACCGTCTAGGTGGGGCTGTGCGGCATTCTGTGACTCTGTGCGAGTGAAGGAAAAGTTCAAAATTCAGTATCCCGCTTCCATCTCTCTCTCTCTCTCTCTCTCTCTCTCTCTCTCTCTCTCTCTCTCCACATATATATATATACACACACACACACAAGCTTCTAGCCCTCAAGACAGGAAAAGTTGGTTTCAAAGTGTAAGGCCTTGTCTGAATTAAATCTCCAAAGCCAGATAGAGACACAGTAGTATTTCCAGTGCTTGGGGTTCACTAAGGCTCATTTCCAGTACCAAGGGATGAATAAAGAAGGGCAATGCCTCTGAACATGCCTTTTTTTCCCTCACCCAGGAATATTACAGTAAATTTTAAAAGGGTTTTCTTTAATGTCTTTTCTCTGGATATTTTCAAAGGAGGCGAGGGCAGTACCTCTTTGCTCCTCCCTCTAATGATCAGAAGCAGAATAAATTATGCGCCCCCTGCCAATATATGTACATTTGTTTATTCCATATGTTTTATACCAAGTGAGGAATTCAGATTGTCACGGCATGAGAACTGGGTTACTTTTATGCAGAATTTTGATTAAAGCAAACAAGACTGAGGCATACTGCTCCAGGGGAAGATTGCGGGAGGGTGTATGGATCGGTGGGCAGTGCCTTCCCCAACCTCCAGATGCCCTCCAGATATGTTAGACTAAATTGCAGATCATGCTTGAGGATATTTATGGGATCCTGTTTCCCTATCTCTCTGGGTAGCTATTGCCTAGATCAGTGTTCTCCAACCTTGGGTCCCCAGATGTTTTTGGCCTACAACTCCCAGCATGCCCCAGCCAGCTACGCTGGCTGGGGCATGCTGGGAGTTGTAGGCCAAAAACATCTGGGGGCCCAAGGTTGGAGAACACTGGCCTAGATCTTGAGAGGTTTGCTGGAGCCAAATAAGGAACAGTGTTAGTCCAGAGCAAGCCACATTCTGTACTGTGAGTTGCTGGCCCAGGACCTTCTCTCGAATTGAGAGCCTGTGGAAGTGCAGTTTGAGAGACAGCATCGTGCTTCGCTGTGTGTCGTGCTTTCTCAAGAACTGCCGGTCCCTCCGTTCAACTGCTAGTCTCAAGGGAAATGTTTATAAGATGATGTATCGCTGGTCTATGTCTCCGGAGGAACTGTCTAAAATTTAGAGGGGTACTCCGAGTACGTGTTGGAAATGTCAGCAACAAGAAGGAACTTTTTTTACCACATGTGGTGGACGTGTAGGAAAGCCAGCCAATGCTGCTGGCATGGTTTACAGGCCCAAAATATATGAGAGTAAAGGTGCAACCCTATTAACATGTTTAGACAGAAAAAAGGCCCATAACTCCCAGCTATGCTGGCTGGGGCATGCTGGGAGTTGTAGGCCTTTTTTCTGTCTAAACAAGCATAGGATTATGCCCTAAATGTCTGTCTGTCTGTCTGTCTCTCTCTCTCTCTCTCTCTCACACACACACACACACACACACCATACTGCCATGCCTGGCTACAGGTACAAATCAGACAAGCAGAAATGGAAGG